>JAWWEE010000351.1:0-12681 GCA_035221455.1 Xenops minutus | reverse complement strand
GGACCCCCCAAATCCACCCTGGGCTCCCCCAAAAAGCTCTGGGTGCCCCTGAGGCTCTTCCGGGCGGAAGCACCCAAAGAGCCCCAGGGGGGACGTCACCTCCGGACTGGGAGGGACTGGGACAGACTGGGAGGGGGGCTGGGGGTACTGGGAGCAGAAAGGGGGGCACTGGGAGGGATGGAAGGTCACTGGAAAGGAGAACTGGGGGCACTGGGAGGAACTGGAAGCAGAAATGGGGGCACTGGGAGGGGCTGGGGTCACTGGGAGGGACTGGGAGGGGGAACTGGGGTAACTGGAGGGACTGAGAGGGGGAGCTGGGGGCACTGGGAGGGACTGGGAGCGGCCTCTCTGCAAACACAGGGGTGGATCTGGGGATACTGGGGAGAAATGGGAGGCACTGGGGGAACTGGCAGGAACTGGGAGGGGTCTGGGGGAACTGGGAGGACTGGGAAGGGGAACTGAGGGGACTGGGAGGGGCTAGGAAGGGGAACTGGGGGCACTGGAAGGCACTGGGTGGGGAACTGGGGGCACTGGGAGGGACTGGGAGCAACTTCTGTGCAAACACAGGGCTGGAACTGGGGATACTGGGAAGAAATGGGAGGCACAGGGGAGACTGGGAAGGGTCTGGGGGAACTGGGGGAACTGGAGGGACTGGAAGCAGCCTCAATCAAAACAGGCAGCACTGGGAATGAACTGGGAACACTGGGAAAATCCCAGGCCTGGCCCCTCCCCCTTCCCAGCTCCACCCAGTCCCTACTGGGACCTCTTCAGTTCATACTGGGAACAATGACTCCTCCCCAGTCCATACTGGGACCCCCCCGAGCCACTCCCCAGTGCATACTGGGACCGCCCTCAGCCCCTCCTCAGTCCATACTGGGAGTTCCCAGTCCCTCCCCAGTCCATACTGGGACCACACCAGTCACGAACATCAGGTTTATTTGCGTTTTTGGCACCTCATGGACCCCCCGGGGCACACCTGGGACCCCCCAGACACACCTGGGACACACCTGGGACCCCCCAGACACACCTGGGACACACCTGGGACCACCCAGGAGGGGACAATAAATAAGGGGGGTGGGCAGGAACTGGGTTATACTGGTCCATACTGGGAAAACCGCATGTGCACCAATGTCCCAGCCAGGGCACCCTACCGGTCCGTACTGGTCCATACTGGGAGCACACAAGGCCACGTGGGTGGAGATCCCAAGCAAGACACTGTACTGGTCCATACTGGTCCATACTGGGAGCACACAAAGCCATGGGGGTGGAGATGCCGAGCAAGACACTGTGCTGGTCCATACTGGTTTGTACCGGTCCATATGGTCCATACTGGGAGCACACAAAGCCATGGGGGCGGAGATGCCGAGCAAGACACTGTACTGGTCTGTACTGGTTTGTACAGGTGCATACTGGGAGCACACAAGGCCACGTGGGTGGAGATGCCGAGCAAGACACTACCAGTCCATACTGGTCCGTACTGGAAGCACAGAAGGCCACATGGGTGAAGAAATCCTGGGTGAGGCGCTGTACTGGTCTATACTGGTCCATACTGGGAGGACACAAGACCATGCAGGTTTAGAGTTCCCAGGAAAGATGTTGTACTGGTCTATACTGGTCAGTACTGGGAGCACACAAGGCCACGTGGGTGAGGAGATCCCAGGAAAGATGATCTACTGGTCCATACTGGGAGCACAAAAGGCCATGCAGGTGAAGAGCTCCCAGTCTGGCCACTGTACTGGTCCATACTGGTCCATACTGGGACAACTGAAGGCCATGGCAAGGCACTGCTCCCAGCTGGGCTGCTGTACTGGTCCATACTGGTTTACCCCAATGCACATGTGGGGCTCCCAGTTGGGCCTCCAGCCCCTTCCAGCTCCATACTGGTCTGTACTGGTCCATACTGGTTTAACCATGTGGGGCTCCCAGTTGGGCCTCCAGCCCCTTCCAGCTCCATACTGGGACATCCCACAGTGACACAGAAACCGGAGGGGAGGCACTGGGCTGAACTGGTCCATACTGGGGGTCCCCAGGGGGGTCTGTGGTGACCCTGAGGTGGCCCCTGGTCACCCCCGAGGGACCCTCGGGGACTTCGGGGGTCCCCGGAGATGTTTTAGGGGGTTCCCACATGGTCCTACAGGTCCCCATGGTGGCCTTGGGGTCCCCAGAGAGGACCCACATGTCCTCAAGGGGGGCTTTGGGGTCCCTACAAGGACCTTGAGGTCCCCTGGAGAAGCTTTAGGGGGTCCCCACGTTGTCCCACAAGATCCCCAAAGAAGATCTGGAGGTCCCCATGGTGGCCTTGGGGTCCCCCAAAGATGCCTAAGGGGGTCCCCATATTGACCCACAGACCCTCCCCACTGACCCTGGGGTCCCCTGATGTTTTAGGGGGTCTTCACAAGGTCCCACAGACCCCCCCCCCCATGGTGGCCTTGGGGTCCCCAGAGAAGACCCACAAGGTCCCCAAAGAAGACCTGGAGGTCCCAGCAGTGCGGAGTCTTTGTGGTGACCTTGAGTCGCTTATGGTGGCCTCAAGTCCCTCATGGCGACCTTGAGTTCCTCATGGTAGTCTTGGGGTCCTCAAAGATGGCCCAGGTCTGCCATGGTGTCCTTGAGCTCCTCATGGTGACCTTCAACTTCCCATGGTGACCTTGAGTTTCTCACGGTAACTTTCAACTTCCCATGATGACCTGGAGTTCCTTGTGGTGATCTTGGGTTCCTCATGGTGGCTTCGGGGTCCTTGAGCTGGCCATGAGTTCCTCGTGGTGGTCTTCAGGTCCCCAAAGATGGCCATGGTCTCCCATGGTGACCTTGAATTCCTCACGGTGACCTTGAGCTCCTCATGGTGACCTTGGGTTTCTCGTGGTAGCTTTCAACTTCCCATGGTGGCCTCTGGTCCTCAAGGTTGCCCCGAGACCTCATGATGACTTTGAGATTCTCATGGTGACCTTCAACTTCTCATGGTGGCTTTGAGTTCCTCATGATGCCCATGAGTTCCTCCTGGTGGTCTTGGAGTCTCCAAAGACCACCCTGGTCTCCCATGGTGACCTCGAGGTCCTTCTTGGTGTCCCTCTTGGTGTCCCCTATGGTGGCCCCACGGTGCCTCTCCATCCCTCGAGGTAGCTGGCGAAGAGTGCCTTGGCGTGGCGCAGCACGCGGGGCAGCTGGTGGCCTTGGGGTCCTCATGGTGGCCTTGAGTTCCTTGTAGTGGTCTCGAGGTCCTTGGGGTGGTCTTGGGGTCCTCAAAGATGGCCCAGGTCTGCCCTGGTTGCCTTGAGCTCCTCATGATGGCCTTCAGCTCCTCATGGTGACTTTGAGTTCCTCATGGTGACCTTGAGTTCCTTGTGGTGGCTTTGGGTTCCTCAGGGTTTGACATGGTGGCTTTGGGCTTTCCGTGGTGGCCTCAAGGCCCTTTGAGGTGTCCCCTACAGTGGCCCCATGGCCGGGTGCTCCCCCCACTCCTCGAGGTAGCTGGCAAAGAACGCCTTGGCACAGCACAGCTGGTGGCCTTGGGGTCCTCATGGTGGCCTTGGGTTCTTTGTGGTGACTTTGAGTTCCTTGTGGCAGCTTTATATTCTTTGTGGTGGCCTTGGGTTCCTCGTGGAGGTCTTGGGGTCCTCAAAGGTGGCCGTGGTCTCCCATGGTGACTTTGAGCTCCTCATGGTGACCTTGGGTTTCTCATGGTAACCTTCAACTTCCCATGGTGGCCTCAGGTCCTCAAGGTTGCCCTGCATCCTCATGATGACTTTGAGCTCCTCATGGTGGCTTTCGGTTCCTCATGATGATCTTGAGTTCCTCATGGTGACCTTGGGTTCCTCGTGGTGTTTTGAGTTCCTTGTGGTGACTTTGGGTTCCTCATGGTAGCTTTGGGTTCCACATGGTGTCCTTGAGCTCCTCATGGTGTCCCTGAGGTCCCTCTTGGTGTCCCCTAGGGTGGCCCCGTGGCCGGGGTGCTCCCCATTCCTTGAGGCAGCTGGCAAAAAGCACCTTGGTGTGGCGCAGCAGGTGGCCCTGGGGTCCCCAAGGATGACCCACACAGACCAAGGGGGTTCCCTTGGAGACCTTGAGTTCCTCATGATCTTGAGTTCCTTGTGGTGACCTTGAGCTCCTCGTGACCTTGGTTTCCTTGTGGTGACCTTCTACTTCCCATGGTGACCTTGAGTTCCTCATGGTGGTCTTGGGGTCCTCAAAGATGGCCCAGGTCTCCCACAGTGACCTTGAATTCCTTGTGGTGACCTTGTATCCCTCCTGGTGTCCCCGAGGTCCCTCTTGGTGTCCCCTATGGTGGCCCCGCGGCCGGGGTGCCCCCCCAGCCCTCGAGGTAGCTGGCGAAGAGCGCCTTGGCGCGGCGCAGCACGCGGGGCAGGTGGTGGCGCCGCACCAGGCGGTCGAAGTGCATGGCCACCTCGTTGTAGTCACCCTGGCGTGCCATGACGGCCTCGCGCTGCTCCAGCAGCATCGCCAGGCACACGAAGAGCAGGAAGGGGTTGCCCTGGCCCAGCTCCTCAGGCGGGGGCAACGGGGCCCCGTCGTCCTCCACGGCCAAGTCCTCGTCTGAGGAGGAGGAGGAGGAGGAGGAAGAGGAGCAGGAGTCCTCCCAGGCCCAGCGGCCGCCCCAGGGGTCTTCGGCAGTGGGGTTGTCAGCGTGGGCATCGTGGTCTTCTGTGGGGTCGTCATGTCCCTCTTTGGAGTCACCACATTCATATCCCTCTTTGGGGTTGTCATATCCAAATTTGGGGTCACCATGTCCCTCTTTGAGGTCGCCATGTTCCTCTTTGGGTTCATCATATCCCTCTATGGGGTCGTCACGTCTCTCTATGGGGTCATCGTGTCTCTTCCCAGGGTCAGCACATTGTCCAAGGTCATCGTGACCCCCTTTGGGGTCACCACGTCCCTCTCTGGGGTCACCATGTATTTTTCCAGGCTCATCGTGTCTCTTCGTGGGGCCACGATGTTGTCCAAGCTTGTTGTGTCCCTCTCCAGGTCCTTCCCCAGCCCCCCAGGGGCAGGTGGGGTCCCCCCCAACACCTTTGGGGTCTTCACCCCCATCTTGGGGCACCTCAGGCTCTTCCCCAGCTCTCCTGGGAGCGTCACCATGGACCTGCTCTGGGGCTTTGGGGTCCTCCTGTCCCTCCTGGGGGCCGTTGTGACCTCGGGGGCTCCCCCTGGAGCCCTGGGGGGCTTTGCCAGCCCCCCTGGAGATGTCGG
The DNA here is from genome assembly GCA_035221455.1 of Xenops minutus. Lineage (NCBI taxonomy): Eukaryota > Metazoa > Chordata > Aves > Passeriformes > Furnariidae > Xenops > Xenops minutus. The sequence continues at coordinate 7,476 of JAWWEE010000351.1, read as the reverse complement.
GGGGCTGGTCGATCTCCAGGGCATCAGTGCCTTCCTCCACCTTCCTGGGGCCACCAGGACCTCGAGCCTTGGAGCCATCCAGGCCTTCCGTGTCCTTGGGAGGAGCCCCCTGGCTGTTCCTGGGGCTCTTGGCACCCTTGGGGGCTTTCCTGGAGCTCTTGGGACCCTCCTGGATGTGCCTGGGCCTCTTGGGACCCTTGGGGATGTCACTGGAGCCCCTGGGACCCTTGGGGGTGTCACTGGGGCTCTTGGAACCATTCTGGATGTTCTTGGGACCTTCTGGGATGTCACTGGAGCTCTTGGGACCCTCAGGGCTCTCACTGGAACTTTTAGGACCCTCAGGGCTCTCACTGGAGCGCTTGGGACCCTCCTGGATGTCCTTGTCACCCTCAGGGCTCTCACTGGAACTCTTGGGACCCTCCTGGGTGTCAATGGGACCCTCCTGGGTGTCACTGGAGCTCTTGGGACCCTCAAGGCTCTCACTGGAGTTCCTGGGACTCTCCTGGGTGTCTTTGGGCCCCTCAGGGCTCTCACTGGAGCTCTTGGGACCCTCCTGGGTGTCACTGGGACCCTCAGGGCTCCCACTGGAGCTCTTTGAACACCTCTGGATGTCACTGGAGCTTTTGGGACCCTCAGGGCTCTCGCTGGAACTCTTGGGCCCCTCCTGGCTGTCTTTGGGCCCCTCCTGGCTGTCCCTGTCACCCCCAGGGCCACCACTGCAGCTCTTGGCTCCCTGCCAGCCACCCACAGGTGCTCCCCCACCACCTCCCCCTTCCCCTCCTTCCTCCTCCTCCCCACCCCTCCTCCTCCTCCTCCTCCTGCCTCGGGGCAGCCTGGGCCGCAGCCCCCGCCGCTCCCTCCAGCCTCTCTGAGCCCCCCGAGCGCCCAGGGGTGCCCCGAGCAGCGGGACCCCGGCGGGCGGCGGGGGCGGCGCGGGGGGCAGGGAGCTCCAGGTGATCTCCAGCACCCTCAGCGCGTCCTCGAAGGCGAACTCGCGCTTCAGCTCCAGCAGCAGCCAGCGGTAGCAGAAGAGCAGGTCGTGGGCGCCCCTCGCCGCCAGGAAGGCCCAGAACGGGGGGTCCGCGCGGCGCAGCAGCCGCCGCAGGTGGGCGAAGGCGCGGGCCAGGCCGCGGCCCCCCGGGCGGAACCGCGGGCCCAGGCGCCGCATCAGCGAGCAGAAGCACAGGTAGGTCTGGGCCTCGTCGTCCAGCACGGCCAAGAGTGGCGCGGCCACGTCTGACATGCCCTGGCAGTAGGACAGGTGAGGGTGGCCCAGGGCGAAGGTGGTGAGCAGGTCCTGCAGCGCCAGCAGGTGCGGGTGCCCCTCCTCGGGCCCCCCGAAGTAGGGGTGGGCACGGTCGGTCCTCACCACGTCCTTGCGCACGGCCGCACCCACCTGGGCCAGCTCGGCCGGCGCCGTGCGAGCCACCAGCGCTGCCTTCAGGGCCGTGTACTCGGCCGCCTTGCGGCGCAGGTGGGACAGGCGCTCCTGGCCAGAGAGACCCGCTGGGAACACATTCAGCAGGTAACGCCACACCACCTGGCAGGGGGGAACACAGGTGTGAGGGACCCTGGCGGGATGGGAGGGACAGGTGGGACAGGGACCCCGGTGGGACAGGGGGTGTTGGGGGGACAGGGACCCCAGGTGAGACAGGGGGTGTTGGGGGGACAGGGACCCCAGGTGAGACAGGAGGTGTTGGGGGGACAGGGACCCGAGGTGAGACAGGGGGTGGGACAGGGACCCGAGGTGAGACAGGAGGTGTTAGCAGGACAGGGACCCCAGGTGAGACAGGGGATGTTACAGGGCATGTGAGCAACCCCAAATGGAAACAAGTCAAAGGGCCCAGAGGACCCCAGAGGCAGGTCAAGCAGGTCAGTTGGGCCAGGTGCAGGTCAAGGGGGTCAAGTGTGGGTCAGGGGGCTCAGGTGTGGGTCAGGGGGCTCAGGTGTAGGTTAGGTGGTGTCAGATGCAGGTCAGCGGGTCAGGGATGGCTCAGGTGTGTGTCAGGGGGGCCACAGACAGGTCAGGGATGGGTCAGGTGCAGGTCAGGGGGGTTCAGGTGCAGCCAGCGGGTCTTGAGGGTGGTCCCAAGTGCAGAAGGTGTCTTGGGGGGCTCTCAGGGAGGTCTTTCAGGACGTTCTCAGGTACAGGGGGTGTCTCAGGTGCAGGGGGTGTCTCAGGATGGTCTCTCAGAAGTGTCTCAAGTACAGGGGAGGTGTATCAAGGTGGTCTCAGGTACAGGGGGGTGTCTCAGAGTGGTCTCTCAGGGGGTTGTCAGGTGCAGAGGGAGCTGTCCCAGGTACAGGTGTCCCCCAGGTACAGGTGTCCCCCAGGTACAGGTGCCCCCCCCGGTGCCCACCTTGCGCAGGCCGGGCTCCACGCCGCCGTGGAACACGTGCAGCCGCAGCTCCTGCGGGCGCAGCAAACGCCCCCCCGGGCCCAGGTAGGAGCGCAGGTCGGCATCGCCCAGGGGGGCACAGGGGGCGGGCACGGGGGGTGAAACCACGGGGGGGGTGCCCTCAGGCCATGCCAGGGCTGCCTGCGCCCGTGCCAGCGTCCGGCCCACCTGTGGGACAGAGGGACTGGTGTGACTGGGGGGACTGGGACTGGGGGGGACTGGGGTAGCTGCCTGTGCCTGCACCAGCGTTCAGCCCACCTGTGGGACAGAGGGACTGGTCATACTGGGAGCACTAGGGGGGACTGGCTGTGCCCATCCCAGCCTCTGGCCCACCTTTGGGACAGTTATACTGGTGATATTGGGGGCACTGGGAACACTGGGGGGGACTGGGAGCACTGGTGAGGCTGGGGGGCTGCCTGTGCCCATGTTTGTGTCTGGCCCACCTGTGGGACAAAGGGACTGGTGACACTGGGAGGACTGGGAGGGAGTGGGAGCACTGGGAGACACCCTCGGGCCACGCCAGGGCTGCTTGTGCCTGTGCCACTGTCCGGCCCACCTGTGGGACAGAGGTACTGGTGATACTGGGGGTACTGGGAGGGACTGGCAGTCTGGGGGCCAGTGGGAGAGGACTGGAAGCACTGGGAGGGCACTGGGATGCCCAGGGGAACAGTGTGAGCTCTCAGTGGGATGTGGGACACCAAGATCCCCTTGTTAGCCAGGTGTGCCCCACCTGTGCCAGCTATGACCCCCACCCCCCAGGTGTGCCCCCCCGCCCCCCAGGTGTACCAGCTGTGCCTCACCTGTGCCAGAAGGGCCTGTGTGAAGGGCAGAGCCGCCGCCAGCAGCGACCGCCGCTCAGGCACCGGCTCGACCGCCGCCACCTCCCGTGGGCTGATGATGTCCCAGTCCTCCATCAGCGGACCTGGGGCACAGGGCACCTCACCTAGTACCTGGCACCCACCTGGGTACCTGAGACCCTCACCTGAGCACGCCCCTGACCCTCACCTGGGCACCTGGGCCCACCCCGAGCCACCCCAACCTCCTGTGGGCTGATGTCCCAGTCCTCCAGCAGTGGGCCTGGGGCACAGGGCACCTCACCTGGCACCTGGGCACCTCACCTGGCACCTGGGCTCCCACCTGGGCACCTGAGACTCCCATCTGGGCACATGGGATCCCACCCTGTATTCCAGGTGTGTCCCCAGCTGTGTCTCTCCCCCAGGTATATTCTAAGTATGCCCAGGTGTGTGTGTGTGCCCAGGTGTGTCCCTGCTCCCAGGTGCGTCCCTCTCTCCAGGTGTGACCCCAGGTGTGTCCCCCCCACCCAGGTGTGTCCCCATGTGTGTCCCAGGTGTGTCACTCACTCTCAGGGGGGTTCCTGACGTCCAGGCGCAGTCTCAGGGTGGGCCTGGCGCAGGTGAAGGCCGTGCCCAGGTCACTGTCACTCAGTAGAGGCACGAAGGTGTCCTGGCCCTGCCCATCTCGGGTGGCGAAACTCAGTGAGAAGCTCTTCTTCCTGGGGGGAGGCACCTGGGGGTCACCTGGGGGTCAGGTGTGCTTATGGGGGGCAGTGGGCAGGCACAGGGATCACCTCATAGGTAGGTGTGTCTGGGGGTGTCACCTGGGGGGCTGGGGTCATCGGGGGGGTCACCTGTGGGGTCACCTGGGGGCAGGTGTGTGTGGGAGGCCCAGCTGTGTCAGGGGGTTTCCCAGGTGCGTCCAGGGAGGTCCCAGGTGTGTCTGGGAACATCCCAGGTATGTTTGGGGTCTCAGATGTGCCCAGAAAGGGTCTGGGAGGGTCTCAGACACGTCCGGGGGGTCTCAGGTGTGTCTGAAGGAGGTCTCACGTGTGTCCAAGGGGGGCTGGGGGATGAGTCCAGGTGAGTTTATGGATAAACCTGATGTCCTAATTTTCTACTTTGGGACCTCCCAGTATGAACTCGGAAAGGGTGACAATTCCCAGTATGAAATGCGAAGGGATCCCATTCCCTGTACTGATCCTCATGGTGCCGGAGGGTTCCCAGGGGTGTCTGAGGGGGCTCCTGGGGGAAGTCTCGGGGGGATTCCTGGCACTCTCACCCATGCAGGTCGAAGGCCCGGGCCAGGATGTGCTGCAGCACGTCCAGCGACGTGATCTGCGGGTCCACGGCGAAGGAGCGGAACTCGGGGGGGAGCTGCCCCTCACTCTTCTGTGGGGAGAGTGTCAGGGGGTGCCTGCGGGGTCCCTGGGGGTGCTCAGAGGGTCCCGGCTGGTCCCGGAGCCCCCTAGCTCCTCACATGGCCCAAGATGGCGGCCTGTCACTGTTCCCATGGCGACAGCGCGTGCCTCCTGCCCTCCCGCTCAGTGCTGATTGGCTGCTGGCACCCACGTGACCCTCAAGGGCGGGAAAACTTCCCGCCTCAACCTATACTGAGGCCCCGCCCCCCTTCTTCCACACTGCTGATTGGCCATGGGGAAAGCCATGTGACACCCCAGCACAAGGCATGGGCCCACCCACAGAGGCTGACTGGCTGGCGAGCACCACGTGACCCACGCAGCGGGAAACTGTGGCCACGCCCCCAAGCGGCTGATTGGCTGCTGTCATCCACGTGACCCGGCAAGGTCACGCCCCATATTAGCCCCATTATTAACGCCAGGCCACGCCCCTATTAAGTGACCACGCCCACCCACACAAACCACGCCCCTTCAAATAGGACCACGCCCCACCCAAACCACTCCCCCTTCTGAACTGACCCCGCCCCCTTCACAACTGGCCACGCCCACCCCAACCAAACCACCCCCCCTGCGGGGTGACCCCGCCCCCTCTGAGCTGGCCCCGCCCCCGCTCACCTTGACGCGCACGCGCACCACCTCGCACTCCTCCTCCATGTTGGCCCCGCCCCCCGCCGCCATCTTGGGGGGGGCGAAGCTCGGGGGGGGGGTTTTGGGGGTTTTTTTCTTTCCGCCCCCCCCAACCCCCTGCGGCGGGTGTTACGTCACCGTGCTGACGTCACTTGCCACCGCCCCTGCCGCCCGTGTCCCCCCGGGCCGTGCCGGCCCCAGAGCGGCCGCGGCGGCGCCGAACGAGCCCCAACAACATCCGGGGCCCCGCGGAAGTGACGTCACCGCGCAACCCCGCCCCCGGAACAATTACGTCACAGGCGGTGGGGCGAGATGTTTATTGAGGGGTGCATGCTGGGGGGCCTTAAAGGGGCAACGGCAAAAGTGGGGCACACGAGAACGTCTTAAAGGGGCAACGCCCGGAGAAGAGTCAACCCCGTCTTAAAGGGGCAACGGCGGCGAGGGGGGGGCACCCACGTCTTAAAGGGGCAACGCCAATGAGGGACCACCCTGGTTCCTTTCAGGGACAACGCCCTCCGAGGGTCTCCCCACGCCTTAAAAGGGGTAACGCCACAACGGGGACCAGCGCCGTCTTAAAGGGGTGACGCCACAGAGGGGACCGCCCTCCCCCCCCCCCTTAAAGGGGCAATGCCTCCCCCATCCCTGCAGGGCCCCCTCCCGCCGGGGGGCAGGGCCAGGGAGAGGCCCCTCCCCACTCAGGGGGGTCCCGGGGGGGCCGCTTGATCCTTCCTGAGCTGGGCCAGTTCCTGCGACAGCAACTCCAGGTCCTGGGGGGGGAGGGGGAGGGCTGTCTGTGTCAGAGGCCACGCCCACCGCTGGGGACCCCACCCCCGAGCCCCCAATCACAGCCCCTCCCCCACCCAACACAGGCCCCACCCCTCCAAGCCACCCCCACCTTGGCCCTGCCCCAGACCCCAATCCAAGCCCCTCCCCCACCAAACCCCACCTCAAGCCCCGCCCAACCATCGAGGCCCCGCCCCCAAAGCCACACTCCGTGTTGGCACCACCCACCGACCCCACAGCCCCTCCCCACAGGAATCCACTTGGACCACGCCCACACACCAAGCCCCGCCCTCCTGAGGCCCCACCCCCTCCTGAGGCCCCGCCCCCCCGGCCTCACCTGTGCCAGGTGCAGGTTCTTGGTGAGCTGCTCCTCCAGCAGGTTCTGCAGCTTCTTGTTCATGTCCCGCAGCCCCTCCTCACCTGAGCCGCCCCCACGGCGGGAGGGGACGGAGCTGGGGGAGGCGGCCTCTGGCACGGGAGAGAGGGGACAGGTGAGACAGGTGGGACACGTGAGATGGGACAGACAGGTGAGATGGGACAGAGGGAACAGGTGAGGTGGGACAGGTGAGACAGGGGGGACACGTGAGATGGGACAGACAGGTGAGATGGGACAGAGGAAACAGGTGAGGTGGGACAGGTGAGACAGCACAGACAAGTAAGGTGGGACAGGTGAGACGGGACAGAGAGAACAGGTGAGACGGGACAGAGAGAACAGGTGAGACAAGGGGGGACTCCCGGGGGTCTCTCTGAGCCAGCTGTCCCTGACAAAGCTGCAGGTGATGGGAGGGCACAGGTGAGGTAGGACAGGTGTGATAGGTGAGGGGTCCTGGGGGTCTCACCAAGCCAGTGAAGGGGCACAGGTGGGACAGGTGAGGTAGGACAGGTAGGAGAGGTGTGCCAGGTGTGCCAGGTGAGGGGCTCACCTGTCCGGCTGTCCCTCACGAAGCTCTGGATGATGGCGCTTTTCCGACACAGATCCTCGGCCATGGACGCGCTCGACACCTCCAGGTGCCTCACCTGGCGGGGGGGTCGAGCACAGATGAGGGGGGGGTCTCATCCCACCCCCCCACTCCCAGTGCTCCCAGTGCCTCCAGTACCTTCTCCTCGAGCAGCCAGCGCTCCTGCTGGCTCTGGGCCAGCCGCTGGAACAGCTCAGCCACCTCCTGTGGGGACAGACCCCCCCCCGCGGCCCCCCCGGCGCTGCCGCCCCCCCCGGGGCTGCCCGACCCCGACTGGGGGGGGGGGGGTGAGGTCAGGGGGCGTGGTTTGGGCGCACCAGCCACGCCCCCAAAGCCACGCCCCTTAAAAACCACTCCCACAACCCCCACGCCCTTAGACATCCTTAAACAGTCCACACTCAAAGCCACGTGCATTTAAAGCCACACCTTTAAATCCCACACCCCTTTAAACCCACCCACTCCAAACCCCCCAAAAGTCCCCCAATATAAAACAGAC
>JAWWEE010000350.1:0-12709 GCA_035221455.1 Xenops minutus | reverse complement strand
AGCCAGAAGGTCCGCCCTGAGCTTCCTTTTCTCCAGGCTGAGCCCCCCCAACTCTTTCATTTCTTTTTGCAGTTTTTTTTTTCCAATGCATCTTTCTTTTGGTACTATGTTAACAGTTTAACACAAAAACCTGCTTTACAACTTGATTATTTTAGGAAAATTCCACAATTTGATTATTTTAAGGGACTCCTAAGCTGATGCAAATGTTTGCAGGCTCTGCCTGTGTCAGTCAGTTAAACAAGGACTTTCCAAGACATTCATGTCCACTAAAGGCTCTTCTGAGCCCTTAAATTTTGCCCTTTCACAGTCTGAGGATCTTCTGGAGGTACCAGATCTATCCTGAGAGCCCCAAGAATAACTCAAAACAGGTCTGGACACTCCACCACAGCAAGACATGAGATCACTTTGAATTTTTAGGAGAGGCAGCTCATTCTTTAGTCTCAGCATCACTCTCTGTCTCAGTGTCACTGAAGGATCACCTGCACACCCCAGTCCTTGTCCAGTGCCAATCAACACTGGGCCAAAACTGAAGGACAGGAGGGGTCCACAGGGTTTGGGGGATGGAGCAAAATGAGTGCTTAAATTTTAGGGGGAAAAAAGATCTCCTCTGATGGGGATGTGGGGAGAGGATTCGTGGAGAAATCATGGGGCTCCCTCCCTGTGAGCTCCTAGGACGTGGCTGGGCTGATCTCTTGCATGGCTGGTGTAGGTTCCTAGATCCCCTTGGCATCCCTCCCCACCAGTAATTGGCCCTAAAACACGGGTAAATAATTGCTCTGCAAGTGTTACTTTGTTTTAATGGGAATCATGGCTTCTCCTCCTGGGTGGTTTCTTCCCTAAGTGTTTTTTAGTCTGCCAGGTATGTCACCCCCTGCCTTTGATCTCAACCACACACCTCCCCCAGGTCGTAAGGAGGTGTAAAATCATATCAAAGCCTCTGTTCCCCTTTGCCCCAGGTGATGGTCTGTGTGCCAGGGAGGAGCAGTGTGGTTCAGGGGGAAGGGAGGGAGCAGCCCAGGTGAGCCAGGTCACCCCTGAGAGTCCAAAGTGGGGGTGCTGAGGCACCTGCTGTCCCTCTCCTCTGGCTCTCTGGTGGCTCCTTGTCCCCAGACAGTGATTGCTGGGCTATCCTCCCATGGCCTGATGTGCTATGAAGAAGGATGATGACCCACCAGGGCTTAACAAAACCTGCTGCCCCCTGTTTTCCCCTGAGCCAGAGAGCTCCTGGTTCTCTGCTCACCCAGTTCTATCTGCCAGGCCCTTCTTTGTGCCAGGGTAGGTGAGCAGAAAAGCTGCAATTCCGGACCTTTAACTTCGGTCTCGTTACAAACCTGCCCCGAAACACACCCAAACCTTAGAGAATATGCAAGAGCATGAAATATTTTGTTCCCAGCGAGCTGTAATAAAGGGCTCCCCGAGCACCAGCTACAATACAGAGCCCTTTTGAAAGGAAATTTGCTGTGGAGTGAACAAAGCTCAGCAAGATTAGCTGAAGATCGTATTCCTGCCCTGCCTTCCAGGGGCAGATGCTGCACGTGATACCCAGTGGCACAATGTGCTGACTATCGACCAGCCAGTTCCCTTCAAAGGCAACAGGATATTTTAATCTCGTTTTCCTCCGGTTCATTTGCATAATTATGAAATTAGGGGCTGTAACTGCCTGAGCCATAGCTTTGTTAGGCAAGACATATATATGTAGCAATAGGTTTAGGCCTTTCTTAGCCAACACAGTGTCCTTGGCATGATTTTTAGGTGTGAATTATCACCACTGAATCAAACCTATGCATGGCAATATTAAACAGAGGCAGTTGCTTGTTTGGTTTATGCACTACACAAACCCCCTCTCACGAAAACCACCTAATATTATATTTATCTACTGTCTCTTCAATGTCCTGTGGAGCTGGAATTATGTGGGTCTCTTAAAAAGGCTATAAAACACAGCAAACAATTCATAACTTGACACTCATATTTGTCCAGGACAACCAGCTCTGGGTGGCCCTACTTGAGCCAAAAGCCTTTCCAGCCTCAGCCTTTCTGTGATTCCAAGATCATCCTGTAAATTGGTTTTTGTCCCATGCTCTCAAGCAGTGAAATTAAGATCCTGATTCCTCAGATGCCACGAATAAGACAACTGTGAAGAATCCCTGCACCTGGCAAAGCAAAACTCATCCCACAAACCCCAAGATTTATCCTGGGCAGGTCAGGAAAAGCCCATCCTGCTGTTTTGCCTGCTTTGGAGAGGTCTAATAAATCACCCAGGAGGCGTTTTCAGCGCCTGCACTGCGTGTGGAGCTCTGGGGAAGCAAAGCAGGGAAAGGCCAGGCTTGTCCCAAGGGAACGGCTGATCCTCTGGCAGGCAGGAATTTCATTGCCTCTTAGTGCTGGGGTGGTTGGAATTTATCTTTATCTAGCCTTTAGGTATATTGCAAAATGATTCCTAAGCCAGTTTTCCAAGAGTTCTGCCGCAGGAACAAGTGGGGACACTCTCAGTTTGTGGAGGAGTTCGAAGTTCAGGGGGTTTACGGGCTATAAATCACAATAAAATCCGTCCCCCATCTCCCTGCTAAGGGAAATTTTGCTGTAGTTAAGCTAAACCCTGAGAAAGGTGCCAAAAAGATTGGCTAAAACATGGTGTGGGAGAGGAAAAGTGAAGGAATCTTTGAGCAGGAATAAAAAAAAATCATAGTAATTCCTTCCTTCAGTCCCAACTTTCACGCTTTTGTGTTAATTGGATCTTTTAAAAGCAAAGTATTTAAAACCTGGCTGTAAACTCCCTTTGCACAGAGACATCAATTTGTCTAATTTAGCAAATATTTAGTGGAAAAAAGAGCCATTAGGAACAAAGCCAAAAATAAACACATTTTGCAGAATGCCAGGTGTTAAAAAAGGGTATGATGCCTTTTTTTTCTGGTACATTGGTTGGACAAGAGGTACCAGCGATGCTGGGAAAGGCAGTTTTATTCTCTGTAGAGACACAGCAAAATGGGCCATGGCAGGGTCGCCACAATTTGTGAGGGTTTTGTTAAAATTCCTCTTATTTTATCTAAAATACCCTTGGGATCAAAAGTTATCTTGGGTGCTCTGATGGGAAAACTTTTCCTTGATTTGTAAGGGATTAAAACCTCCTCAAGCCCACAGGCTGAGCCTTTAGTTTGTATCAGAGAGCACCAGTAATGACCATAACCCTGGGATTCAGAGGAGCATCATTTGTGACCATAACCCTGGGATGCAGAAGAGCATCATTTGTGACCATAACCCTGGGGTTCAGACCAATCAACACTAATTAGGCAACAATTACACCACCTGGTCCTCCCTGACCTCTCTGCTATTCCCAAATTAGCCTTTGGAAGGACATCACCTCCCACCACCACGCTCACCAGCCCAGTGCACTCCGGTGCTGGTGCCACCCCCATCCCAAATATTGCAATCAAAGCCGTTTTGAAGCATTTCCTCTGAAGAAACTGGTTCAGTCAGAAAGGTTGGTGAGATGTTTACGAGCCCAGTGAGAGCCCCCCTGTGTTTTTGACTGTGAAAGTTCATGCACATGCACAGTGAGATTTCCTTATTTCCCTCCAACAGAAACTGAATGTCTTTAAAGAGGGTTTTTTTTATCCCCCCAATTCTATTACTTCATAGCCAATATTTCTATTCCACAGCAATGCAAAGGCAAACTCTATAAAAAGAAGAGAAAGAAGCTTTTACCAAAGAAGCCAGTGGCTGCTCTGTTTTTCCTCATTAGGTACATGGTCCAGGAGAGAGGAGAAGCCATAGCAAAGTGCCCGTGGTTCATGCTGGAGTTTCTCTGGTGGCCAGGCAATGGCCAGACACTGCAAGAGCCCAGCAGAAACTAAACAAGGCCAGGGGAGAGCTCTTCCTTTTCACTCCACTCTTTGCCTGCCCTAGAGATCATTATTTAACATGAGCAAATTGAAAAATGACATGCAGCCATACTTAGGAGGTGTTTTTTTTTTTGCTTCCACTAACCAAATTCACATGAGACTTCCCATCTTTCTCCTCTCCTCTCCCTCCCTCTCTCTCTTTGTTTTTTTTTTTTGCCTCGGGCATTTATAGGCTGGTAATTCTCATTTTAGCTCCTCTGTTGATTTTTCTCTGCCCAGTTGGAGTGGAAGTGGGTGAAGATTTAAGTTCAGTTTTGCTGTGAGGAACCAGGTTGGGGTGGCTCCCGTTGTTTTGGCTGTTTGAAAGGTGCAAGGAGCTACTGCCAGTAAACAGAATAATGACAGGGATAATGATTCCTTCTGCTTTATTCCCCTGCTCACAGTATTTTATAGTCACTTACACCAGACAGTGGTATCATGAGAATGCCTCTGACTACAAAGAGATTTTTTTTTTTCTCCCTGTACAAACCACCCTCATTCCACCTGTACATGGGAATAATTCCAGTGCCAGTGCTGGCATGGGAATTGTGTGTGATCAATCCTTAAAATATGAGTCTGGATCTCGAAATTCCTTCTGTAGGTGAAGGGATGAAACATCTCATATCTCTGCTGTTCAAAGGGAAATAGTCCTTCCCAGATGGACACAAGTCACAGGTGAGTGTGCCACATTTGTCACCAAGTGTGGAATGCAGCAGTTTCTTAGGAATTCAGAGATGGATAGATATATGGATGAGTGGAGCAAAGAAAGGATGGATAGGCAGGTGCAGAGACTTTTCAAAGGGTTAAGTCTGACTCTGAAGTTTAGCCCAGCTGTTTTGCAGCATCCCAAAAAGCTGCAGTCATTGGAAGAGTGCAGAAAGCAGCTGGAGAACCACCAGAATCCAACCTAAATTCAGATTTCCACTGTATGACAGCAGTGGAAAACCCTTGTGCACTTGGTGACCCACACAGTAATCCCCCCCTCCCTCCTTCTCTCCCTCCCCTTTCTTCATTTAAGAAGGGGAGCCAAATATATTCCTTGTCCTTCTTCACCTCATCTTTCCTAATCTATTTCTCCTCCTAGAAACCAAAGAGATGGCCACAGAGAGTGATAAGAAAACACAAACCCAAGTAGGAGCACTTGTATCTGGGTAATCAAAAAGAAATGCTGCCAAAACCATAGTGGATGTTGAGGGGGGGGGAGTTGTTTGGGTTTTTTGGTTTGTGTTTTCCAGATTCCAGGTTGGGATGTTTCTGATGAAATCAGGGAATTCAAGTGGAAACACAAGGCTGTGAGATTTGCTTGGGGGTTTGCTGCGGGCCAAATTACACATTTGGAATATGCTGCGAGAGTTTTAAATGTTTTTTTTTAATAAAACCCCTAAAATCTCACTTGTCAGCACAGGGCCACAAACATATTCCTTACAAACACTTCCACACCTGCAGTGCTGGCTACAGAGAAAATTGTGTGTGGGTTTAAACTGTTCCAGGAACAGCCAAAGCTGTTGGTCTGTGAGAGCAGGTTCAAGTTTCCTTGGATCACAGGACAACAAAACACAACATAATTCTGGGAAAGACTCATCCAGAAACTGTGGGGGGCTGTTTGACTGTTGCTCTGGTACTGAACAGGAAAACAAGAAGGGGTACCTTGTTTTCCTTTCTTTTGAAGTTTGCCTTAATACTCCTGGAGTGAAGGAGAGACCTGAATGAGAAACACAGCACAAAGAATGGAAAGAGGGGGGGAAAGAAAAGGGAAAAACCCAACAGAAGGCTCAGAGACATGAGAGGAAACAGCACCATCCCTACCCCTCCAGCAACTCTTACCCAATCCTGGGTTATGACATGATTCAACTGCCAAGGGGGGAGTGTGAGGGACCTCAGGCAGATGTTTCACCAACTGCACAGCAAGATGTTTCCTGGGCTTTGGCGACAGCGGTTCAGCAAAGCTGCAACAGCCCCTCTGTTCCAGGGCAGATAAACCCCCAGCACTGCTATCTGCAGAGGCTCACTCTGCCCCAAAGGTTCCTCCTTCCCATCCCTCCAAGCCTGAGCTTTTGAACCTTCAGTCCTCATCGTCTCTCTCCTGTTTTTTGGGGGTTTTTTTTGGAGGGGGGGTTATTATCAGTTTTCACCTTCCCCTTCCTATCGCTGGTGGCCCATCTATCAGCCTGCGAGCACCTTATGGGTATTTGCATAAAGATAAGGATTGCTGGGGCTGTGCAATGTGTGTGTTGCCACCAGAGAGGATGGATCTCCTGGGAAAACTCAGCTACAGAGCCAGGAGGGGTTGGAGTTTCCTACTTTTCTTCCCTGATATAATACCTGAGTTGACAGAGAACTGAGGAGATTGGGAAAGACCTCCTTTGCCGCTTTAGTTTGGCCATTTTGGGGATTCTGGGACAAATCCTTTCAGCAGGATGGTTTTTACTCCCTCTGTGTGTGTGTGTTTACCAGTGTAAAAGTGGTCAAGTGACCATTTCAGCCAAAATTTGCTGCCTTGTGGGTTACAGTGCCAAGCTGGAGGTGGTAGGGGCAGAGAGAAGGGGATGAGACCAAAAAAAGGACTATTCTTAATTTTTACATATATACTACGAGTGCTGACCCAGCAGTCAGCCGAGAGCCAATACTTATTTAAGGAAGACAGATATTTTGGCAGGGCATTATCTTAAAACCAGTGGAAATCTGTTTTTCTGGAGGTGCTGCAGCTCTCAAGGACTTTCAGTGAAGTTGTTGGGGTCCAGGTCATCTGGAAGGGAGTGATAACTTTTTAATCTCAGTAATCCCTTTGCTCTGGGGAGACCCCACCCGGAATTCTGCATCCAGGTCTGGTGCCTCCAGTATAAGAAAGACCTGGAACTGTTGGAGCTAATCCAGAGGAGGCCACGAAGTTGATAAGGAGAATGGAGCATCTCTGCTATGGAGACAGGCTGGGAGAGTTGGGGCTGCTCAGCCTGGGGAAGAGAAGGTTGTGTGGAGACCCCACAGCTCCTTCCAGTGTCTGAAGGGGCTCCAGGAGAGCTGGAGAGGGGCTGTTCATCAGGGACTGCAGTGACAGGATGAGGGGGATGGGTTCAGACTGACAGAGGGGAAATTCAGATTAAATATGTGGAAGAAATTCCTCCCTGTGAGGATGGGGAGACCCTGAAACAGGTTACCCAGAGAGTTTATGGATTCCCCATCCCTGGAAGTGTCCAAGGTCAGGTTGGACGGGGTTTGGAGCACCCTGGGCTGGTGGAAGGTGTCCCTGCCCATGGCAGGGAGTGGCACTGGGTGGGCTTTGAGGTCCCTTCTAACCCAAACCATCCTGGGATTCTGTGATTCTAATCTGGAACATTACACAGATTTTAAGTTTAATCCTTAGAAAGCTGCATAACCTGTTTTGGAAAGTAGAAGTAGAATGTTCCTGAAATAAAATGGAAGTAGCTGGGAATCCTGGGCCATCTGATGACGTGCCATTAGCAGGTCATATGGAAAGTGAAAGGGGATGAATGGCTTCTGTTTTCAGGCTGAAGGGTCACAGCTTTCCAGCCACGCAGCATTCCAAATGATAAAAAGCAAATTTCCTGAATTTTTTTAGGATTTAATCTTCTTATATATTACTCTTAACATCCCACATGGGCTGCAGGACACTTGTCCAAACCAGTCCATGTTAATAAAACCTTTCCTTCGCTGAATCTGCAAGACAGGACTGCTGTGAAGTGATGGGTTCCCACACACGTCCCTTTTAATGCTTTCACAAACTTGTATTTCTTACCAATTTTCAATTCTCAAACACAGGAATTTGGGCTCCCTGCAGAAATGACGGGCTTTTGTGGCCTGTGATATCCAAAAAAAAACCCACAAAAACCCACTCAAGTTAAAGAAAAGAAAGACCTGATATTCTTTTCCCACCTTCACATCCTCCCTGTGTCAGCCTCATTTTTAAGCCTGTGCACAGAGATTGCCCAACCAAGGCCTGAGAGTTCCACTTGATGAGCACAAGTATTTTTAGGGTTCTCTGAACTGAGCTAAACGAGTGACATATTTTTAAGAAGCATAACTCAGACCCAAAAAGAAAAAAAGACAAAAAAAAAACCCCAGAGGGGCGAGTCAGAATGAAACAGGATGGAGCACACGTCCTGTTTTCAACATGCAGCAGCATCTTGAACCAGTTTTGAAGCCCTACATCCTCTTTGAGAGCATTTAGCAACCCCCTCGTGCAGCAGGTTGTTTTTCTGGAAGCAGAAAGTGTCTCTCTGGGGATTGCCAAACCTGTGGATGAGGGTGGATTTCACTGGAAAACACGTGTGGCTACTGGGGAAATTCAAATGCCAGGGCTTTTTTGGATAGGGGTGATATTTGTGTGCACTTTGACAACGCTGTAGCTCGACATGTTCTCCAGCGAAACTGAGCTCTGGGACATTCAGAACAACAGCTAAAGTTTCATATGTCTTGGAGCTGCCTCAAATGAGACATTTGAAAGCAATCAAGAGCAGCTTTATCCCTTTTCTGCCTTGACATGGCTTGTCCCTCCACCACCATCTCCTTTGAAGAAAGGCAAAGAGTTGTGAAATGGTTCCTTTTAGGAAACGAGTTCGCCTGGCAAGCTGGGAATACATTTGCTGACTTGCAGTGCTGTAGACACAATTTAAGTTCATTATGTGAGACTTCCTCAGCCAGACTCTGCCACTGCAGGACTGACACACCTTCTGGCAGCTCAGCATCCCTCCTTCCCCTGGCCTTGTCCCAGCACAGACACCAGCCCATGGACCCAGACTGGTGGGGACCAACCTGATTTGAAGCACAGGACCAGAAATAACACAGGGCATGCAGAATCATGGAATGGTTTGGGTTGGAAGGGACCTTAAAGATCATCTTGTTCCCACCCCCTGCCATGGACAGGGACACCTTCTATTAGACCAGCTTGCTCAGAGCCCCATCCCACCTGGCCTTGAACACTTCCAGGGGCTCACAACCTCTCTGGACAACCTGTTCTAGTGCAGGGACAGTCTCCAGTTTGACCTGACATCCCATCCCAGAACATGAGGAATGTTTTTCCAGGCAAAATTATTACATATGGTTTTGTGAAAGATTTAATTTTGATGAACTGACAATTTTTGACAAAAAAAAAAAAAAAGTGTGTGCCTGTAAAATTCCCTGTATTTTTTTTTTACCAGAACGACAGATGTGATCTGGGGAGCCCAAGAAGCACCATCAGAGAGGGCCCTGATGAGTAAGAGTCATGAATTTGAATGATTTCTTAGACTTCTCCAGATGCCTGGAAAGCACCAAACCCAGGATCTCTCTATGTGAACCCTGCAGAGCCAGAATTCCTACTGACCATGTAGGGGAGGAAAACCAGACCCCACGGATACACCAGGAATCATCAGCTTTTGGAGCAAAACCATTCCCAGACCTCCATGTGATCATTTGTCAGGCCTTCAAACACTTGGGGTGTTGGTGAGTGGTTCAAAGGCAGGACTGAAACCCCCAGGAGCCAAACCATGGGCTCTGTGCTGTGGCCACTGCTATGATGATGTGGACCCCACGTGTCCTGAGGAATTTGGGTACTGGGCTGCTCTTTGCCCCCACTCCAGCCCTTCCCACAGCTCCTGGCAGAAGGAACAGGGAGCAGAGGGTGGGAGGGAGTAGAGCAGGGCTGTCCATCACAGACACACAAGGGACACTTGCTGGTGGCCAAGCTGAACCACGAACATCAGGTGTGAAAGGAGTGCCATGACAAACACTGGTGGCTTTGCTTTACTGCAGGTCACACTGCAGGACACACTGCAGGACACCCTGCAGGACACACTGCAGGACACCCTGCAGGACACACTGCAGGACACCCTGCAGGACACTGTAGGACACCCTGCAGGACACCCTGCAGGACACACTGCAGGACACACTGCAGGACACCCTGCAGGACACACTGTAGGACACACTGCAGGACACACTGCAGGTCACACTGCAGGACACACTGTAGGACACCCTGCAGGACACACTGTAGGACACCCTGCCACCCTGCAGAGCAGGGACCACCACACAGCCTGCCCAGCCCCTCTGGTTCTGGCACTGATGGCACAACCTCCCACGGGCTCTCGTTCCAACAACACCTTCTGGAACCTTCCAGACTCTGCTCAGTGAAGTTTTCCCACTGCAAGAAGTGAGAAAACCAGAAGGCCACGCCAAATCCCACCCCAGAGTCACCTCTCCACCTTCCCCATCCACCCACGTAGCATCTCCAGCAGCCCAAGCCAAGCTGGATGGTGATGTCCCACTCAGACCAAGTTTCCCTTCAGCACACCAGGGGACAGTCCCAGGCAAAAATCCGTGCCAGGGGGTGCACAGAGGGTGAGCAGGTCCCTCAGTGAAGCTACAGAAGGGTGGGTAATGTCCTTTCTGCCCTTGTCCCCCTGCTCTGCTCACTGGGTTCCCAGAGCCACATCTGCCACTGTTCCCACCTGGAGGTGGTTGCACCTCCAGAGAAGAGAGGATTTCTCATCCAGGTTTGTGCAGCTATTCCAGAGCTCTGCTTGCTTTGCTTTGGGAGGCAGAATCCTCCCTGTTTTGTTCCCTCCACCACTCTTTGGGTCCCTGTTCCCTGCCCAATAATGTTGATGAGGCTTCAGGGCAGAAGCAGCATTTTGCACTTTCTTCCAAGCCAGGGTTTCAATTGCGGAGAAAACTCAACCTCGCTTTCTTTAATAATTCACAGGGCAGTATTGTGTGGATACTCTTAACTGCTACTTAAAAGTAATTAATTGATTTTCTGACATATCAGTTAACAATGTATTGCACTGACATGAAGTTGTGACTCTGCTCTTGATTGGGCTGCATGACTCGATGCAGTCAGGAGCCGAGCTTGAAAGACTCTAAATATATTCTGCTATAAAAGGAAAGGCATTTTCCATGTAGTGTTGTCTCGAACTCGAATCCATATGCTGCCTCCAACACTGTCAGGGTGAAGCATTTCATTGTTATTTACAGGAGAGCGATAGTATTTAAATTTAGAACATCAGGGAGGTAGGAAAACACAATTTCTGTCAGCTGGAGACACCAGCAATGTGGGACTGCAGAGAAGGGAGGCTGCAGGAGGGCCTCGGGGTGGCAATATGACCTGGGACAGCTTGTCCATCCTAAGTTCTCTGCCTGGTTTGAAACCCAGGATCGCTACAGATGTCTCTGTGGATGAGTCTGGAGCAGGAAGACAAAAAAGCAGAAGCTGTTGATGGAGATTAATGATGGGTTTTCACAGCTTTTTAACTTTCCAGCAGGTCTCGAGTTCTAATAAACCCCAGGGCTGGGTGGCAACAGCAGGTGAAAGAAATGACTGTGGTCAAGAAAGTGCTCACCAGCTGTATTTTGTTAGATAACCAAATAAGAGCTGGGTTTTTTTTCTGTGTTTAATGACGTTATCTGAGAAAATGATGGGCATTTATTGCGTTTCACAATCACAAATTCAGAAATCTGTTTAATTAGTCAGGCTTGAAAACTCTGATGTGGACAGATAATGGATGGGGGGCACTACTGGCAGTATTTCTATTCTTTATAGAGGATATGAGCCTACTTGCCTGTGATCTGTGCTTTGATATAGGGAATCCCATCCTGGATAACTTAGAAGGTCAAATCCCCAACTTTTATGTGTTCCAGAATCCTTCACATGTTGAACACTGTTTGGCTTCTGTTCTCAAAGAGACTTTTATTCTCCTTCCTTCCCTTTCAATGAAATGCCACAGAAACATTAGCTGAGGAACGGAGCAACTCCCCTCTAAAAGTGTTCTTTTAATAGATATTTTATGTGAAAGTGTTTGTGGGGAGAAACAGGTGCTTTTGTTGCCTCAGCTGTAAAAAAGAAAGGGGGAAAAACAAAGCAGCTTTCTGGTGCACAAACCTATTTTTATCCCCATTCACCTCAAGAAATTCTGCCATTTTTATCTTTCCTGTATCAAGAATATAAGAACATTTCTTATCCACACAGAGCCTTGTGACAAGATCTAGAAGCTGCTACAGGAAATTAATTTCACCAAGACCATCCTGTTTATGAAATTACAGCATCAGCTGGCTTGACTTCTGCGTACACGGCACAGAACAGAGTCCCACACCACGAAACAACCTCCACCCTCAGACTTATTTCTCACCAATCACCGAGATTTTGTCACTAAAAATACCTGCAGTCCTGCTATGACTTATTTTAACTTCAGAAAAGCATCACCAGACTCAGCCACGAGCGTCTTGTGGGGCGTTTGGCTTCGGAAGAGAAGAGTTTTGACAAAGAAGAGAGCTCAGGAGGTCGTGAATTATTAACATCCCCTTCTGTAGATGGGAGAAAGTGTCAAGATTTTGCTGAAGTCACGGATTGATTTTCTGACACAACAATTGGAAAGATGTGGAAGCAGCCACTTGGATGGCAGTGTCAGGTGTAGGATCCATCAGGAAATAGGATTCCTCCTCTCCCTTACCAGCATTGCCCATACTGGTACTTAGAGGGAAGAAAGAGTGGGGAAAGCAGGCAACAAATTGTAGGGTGGAGGAGTAAAAGAGAGCAGAGGACAGAGAAAAGAAATCCTGCTTTACAGAGCTGGAGAAAATTTATGGCCAAAACACTTTTTTTTACCCACTGAAATAAAGTAGATTTAGACTAAAATGGCATTTCATGAATTTATGCCTATTTTTAAACTTAGAATCATAGAATAGAAACACAGAATGGTTTGGCTGGGAAAGAACTTTAAAGATCATCTCATTTCAACCCCTGCCATGGGCAGGGACACCTTCCAGCAGCCCAGGGTGCTCCAAGCCCCATCCAACCTGGCCTGGGACACTGCCAGGGATCCAGGGGCAGCCACAGCTTCTCT
>JAWWEE010000349.1:0-12723 GCA_035221455.1 Xenops minutus | reverse complement strand
TTGGACACTCCCAGGGATCCAGGGGCAGCCACAGCTTCTCTGCCCACCCTGTGCCAGTCCCTGCCCACCCTCCCAGGCAGGAATACAAACCATCATTTCCCAGCTGTGCCACATGTGGGAAAATGGAGAAGTTTTGCAGGATGGACATTTCTAATTGACAGAGTCCCAGGACCACATTTCAAAAGCAAACTTCGTTTTTAAACCTAGATGTCATGATTTTAGATAACACAAATGAGACCAGACTTCAGCTCTGCCCTGAGCGTGGCACAGGGATGGGCACAGTTGTGGGCACAGCCCAGGAACACCCAGCTCTGAGAGGAGGAGTCATTCTGCGTCCTAGGAATAACTGTGTCTGCAGCCAGAGATCCACAAACTTTTTACAAGGCTGTAGAAAATCCAGATAAAACACAAATTTATTTTTTTTCCCTCTAAAATAGCATTATTTTAAAAACTTAGTTTTTTAACAGGTTAGGATTCCGAGGGTGCACATTCCAGTGCCTTTTGCCTCAGGGAGAAGTGGGTTTATTTATTTATTAAAGGGTTTATTTGTGTATTTTCCCAGTATAGCCCAATTAAACCTGACAGCTTATTCACAACGGATCCGTGCCCAGTGGCAGCAGAGACACCTTCCATTAGGAGAGACAGCATAATGAGGGACAGCACCAGTGGAATTACCCACCGGGACATCTCTGCTCCTCTGCTGGGGGTTCTCACTGTCTCATGGTCACAAATCTCACACGTGGGGACAGGGAGGGACACTCCCTGCATTCCACATCCCGTGACGTTGGAGCAGCCAGCACTGCTCCATAAATTACACCTTATGTCCCACAGGGGCCCCTTAGTAATGTTGACACGTCTTCATCACCAGGGGTAGGGGGTTCCTCCTTCCCTCTCTCCTCCTGCTGCCCGCGGTGACTGTAACCACATTTCCCACTTTCCTTTGGAAGTGTCCAAGGCCAGCTTGGAGAGGGACTGGAGCAACCTGGGATAGTGGGAGGTGTCCCCACCCATGGCAGGGGGTGGAACAGGTTGGGCTTCAAGGTCCCTTCCAACCCAAACCAGTCCATGATTTTAAAGATCATTATTAGTCCCTTTCTCTCAAAAAGTAAACTCAACCTAAAATTTAAACTTACTCCCCAAAATACCCTAAAAACTAAACTCACCCTAAAAAAATAAACTTACCCTAAAAGTTAAACTTACCCCAAAAAATACCCTACAAAATTAACTTACCTTAATAATATAAATTTACCCCCAAAATACCTTAAAAAGTAAAGTCATCCTAAAAAATTATACTTACCCTAAAAATTAAAGTTATTATAACAAAATATTTACCAAAACAAAATTTACCCTTAAAATAAACCCCATAAAAATACACTTAACCTAAAAAAAAAGTACCCATATTAAAGGTTATATTTACCCTCAAAATTAAACTTACCTTAAAAATTAAATTTACCCTGAAATAATACCCTAAAAATTTAACTTACCCTAAAAAATACCCTAAAAAATGTCACTTACCCTCAAAATCAGCCTTGCCCCATGGGGTGCCCAGCAAGGCAAAGCTCAGCCCTGTCCCCCAGCCCTGCCAGGGCACCCCCCTGATCCCGACTCCCCCTCACCCCCAAATCCTGAGCACAGCCTTTCTCCACCTGCATTTGGAATTCATCATATTTACATCATTAACGCTTCTCCTCCAGGGTAATCACGGGGGGGATTAATTATGCTCATCACTTTAATTATGGCAGCTTGGAATTGCTTCTGTGTGGAGCCGGAGTGTCCAGCTCAGCCGCCCCGAGCAGGGAACACGTGCCTTTCAGGGGCTCCTTCCTCGGAATGGGAATTTGGAGGCTCTGCGAGATGTAACTTTGCGTTTCTTTGGGGCTGGGAGCTGCAAAGGAGCTTGTTTATGTTTTCCACAGGTTGCTCTTGTCTCCTTGAGGTGTCTCAGCTTTCCTTGTCCTGCCATTCCCCACTCATCCCTGGGACCTGCTGTCCCCCCGAGTTTCTCTGCAGTCTGTGTATGTGCTCCCGTTCAGACCCAACCTCCAGCTGGCACAGAGCGCTCACCAAGCCATGCTCCCGGCTCATCCCACTCACTCAGGCCCACGCAGCATTCCCAAGGGAGCAAATTTGGCAGCACAGGTATCCCAGCTGCCCTCCCTCCTTCCCACAGCAGGGAAAGTGCCCAGCTCCATTTCCAGCACTCCCATCACATTTTTTGAGGGGATTTCAAGGAGATGTGAACCCACTGTCCAAGGAGGGATGCTCAGAGGGAAGGGGAGATGGAGATGAAGTGGAGATGGAGGTGGAGTGGTTTCCTTCTTCTCCTCTTCCCAGATTAGGTGCAGGAACTGTGGGAATGGCCACCCGTAGAAATCCCCTCCCACACTATTTCCTTTCAGTGCAGCACCTTCATCCAAAGAACTGCAATTTTTGCAGACTGTGCAGTGGAAATGGTGTAAGAAAACTCCATCCACCACCCACCCATCTCTCCAGAGCAGGAGAGCTGCTGGTAATGTCACTGGCACTTAAAGGACTTGGTGGCCACTCCATGGCCATAACACTCCAGGGAATAATAGGAATTTCTCCCC
Source organism: Xenops minutus (assembly GCA_035221455.1). Taxonomy (NCBI): domain Eukaryota; kingdom Metazoa; phylum Chordata; class Aves; order Passeriformes; family Furnariidae; genus Xenops; species Xenops minutus. The sequence continues at coordinate 10,135 of JAWWEE010000349.1, read as the reverse complement.
AGCTGTTCCAGCTGCAGAGAAGACAACTTTCTCCTAAATCCGACAACGCATGAACAAGTTTGGGATGCTCTTAGAGCTTTGCACTGTTCTGCTATTCCCCAGCTAATTGGCTCCCAGGGCAGAATCCCCATTTCTGGAGCAATTCCTGCTGCAGAGGCCCCCGGGTGTGAGGGCTGTGGGAGCAGGACACATCCCACCGGGGCTCACGCTCCTCTCAGCACTAGGTGGTGTTGCAGAGTAGTTTTGAGTTAAATTAGTGAAAAGGCAGGGTTTTTGGTACTGTTTTTGTCTGTGTTTGTATCACCCAGCCTTCCCAGGACTCACAAAGTTCCTTCCCCACATGCTGCTGGAGGAGGGATGTCGGGGATCTGTGCCAGCCCCTGCCTCGGTGGGATGAGGTGGTACCTGAGCATCCCCCTGCTCCCACACACCTGGGCATCCAGGTGGGGGTTAAATGTCTCCAGACATCAGGAATTCCAGCTCTCTCTCCAGGAAACAACATCTTCTGAGGCCTCACAGGGCTCTGAACCCAGTGTATCCACATCAAGTGCTGAAAAGCTCCAGGGAGGATTCCTGGTGCTTCAGGATGTTCCTACATCTCTAAATTTAAGTTCATTTCCTCAGTGGATGGATAAAAATTAAATGTGCTTTATGATCTGGATGATCATCGTTAGAACTCAACCCCCTCTGAAAGAAAAAAGAAATCAAATATTCTGGTTCAACATCAAAACATTTCAAGCATCAAAATATCTAAACCATCAAAATATTTCAAATATCAAAATATTTCAAATATCAAAATATTTGAAAATAATTTAGCTATTCTGCAAGTGAAAAGTATTGCCAGCTCCAAGGAAAATGTTGGTTTGGGTGCATCCAGCAGGAATATATAAGAGACAGGGAATACTGATCCTGGCTCTGTTCTGTGAAGGACTTCTCTCTCACAGCACCGTGTAAGGGCTCGGTCATCCTAAGAGTGTTCATAGTGAAATAACCTGAAAATCCTGAATGACTCCAGTCCCTCACAGTGCCACAGATTGAAAGCAGCTCCTATTAAAGCTCATCTCAGGGAAAAAGGAAAGGATTCTGGGCAGCCGAGGAGCTGCAGGGGTTTGTGTGGCGGGTGTTCCCAGGACATCCCTCTCTGTGCCAGAGCTCCCAGGGGCTGGGGGGGTTCCCGGGGCTCGGGCAGGACCAGGTGACAGCGCTGGAACCTCGAGTGTGTTTCCATTCTGTGGTAATGGGGTAATTTTGACTGCAGAGCTTGTTCACAGTGCAAAATGCTCCTGTGGCAACAGCACTCAAGCCTCCCACTGAGAAGATTTGGCACTTAGGCGATCACCATTAAAATCTTATTAATTCTAATTATTATGCCATTCCCCGAAGAATAAACCATGTTGCATCTTCATAAAGTGCATAATGGGAGCCTATTGCTGTGCTCTCCGGAATTCTAACACATGGGATTCGCTTTCATTCCCTCTTTCCTACTCCTCTCCTTCCCAGCTCTCTGCTGAGGGACTCCCAGCCCTTGGGATGCCACGGCATTTATTAATGTTTGTGCTCATTCCCACAGCTCTGTGGAAGAGGGTTTAGCTTTTTGGTTTATTTTTCTGGATTTTTTTTTTTTTTCAGTATCTTCAAGAAAAATAAATCCTCACCACAAAACATTTTAATACAGATTTTATGTGTTTTGGTGTTTATTTTTTCCAAACTAAGGAAAAAATGCAAGGAACCTGGAATAGTGGGATGTGTCTTTGCCCATGGCAGGGGGTTGGAATGAGATTATCCTTAAGGTCCCTTCCAGCCCAAACCTTTCTGGAATTCTTGATTCCATAAGTACTTCAGCCACACTCCCAGGCTGCTCCAGTGCTGATTCTGCCCTGCCCCTGCAAGTTTGTCCCATTACAGGCAGCAAAAAGATTTGGGACTAAGGAAATTTTCCCCAACTGCTAAAAAAAGGAACATTCCATCATGAGATGCCAGAAAATATTGCTGGAAACCACATGCTCTGCTTTGACCTACAAAGGATTTCCATGTTATACATTTAGGCATAAAATAAAATCCACATATATATATATATATATATATGTATCACATACTGTTTTTTCTGTATTTTATATAACCTTTCTAAAAGTGCAAATTATGCATCTACCAATTATATCATGGCCAATTCACAGTATAATTTTAGGTGCATGAGTAGTCCTGGATAACATTCAAGGTGCAAACCTGACAGTGCCCCCGCTCTCTACATCACTCCCTGAACTTTGAGTCATATGGAGCCATTGGATTTGCACTTGTGGAATCCCAGAATGGTTTGGGTTGGAGGGACCTTAAAGTCCACCCAGTGCCATCCCCTACCATGGGCAGGGACACCTTCCACTGTCCCAGGTGCCCAAGGCAGGACTGGCCGTGGCACTCAGAGCTCTGGGCTGGGGACAAGGTGGGCACTGGGCACAGAGTGGGCTCCCTGGGCTGGCAGGGCTTTGCCAGCCTCACTGATTCCATGACACGAGGCAGGTCTAACCCTCCTGATGGAGGATCTGCACATGAAGCCCCAGCAGTTAAACCAAGCCGTGTCTCTGTAGCTGTGACACTGTCACACACTGTCACACCTCACTCTGCTGGACATTCCCAGCTCCCCAGGGAATTAACCCTCCCCATGACAAAGTGCTGCCTCCTGCCACCCTCCCCCTGACAAAGGTGCTTCTCCATTTTTCATGATTCCAGCACACTCCAGCCCCCAGAATGAGCAGGGAAATACTTAATGAGACATTTATCTAGTCTATGTATTTTACATTTTGCTGATGGTATAATGAGGCAGAGGTACTGAAATGAAACATCCCTAACATTTCACATCATTTCCCACTTCCACCCCACCATTTTTAGTATTGCTTTTGGGTTTTTCACTGGTGGATGTTTTGAACTTTATCATCGCTATCAATAATCGCTGTGTCAAAGGCAGCACTGCCACGCTTCCTTTTGGCTGAAAGAATTCCTTCCCATTTATCTTCAGGCATATTAGGAGGGTGATTGCAGTCTAATAAATACAGCATCAATTTCTCATTCACTCTCAGAACCTCCTGGAGATGTTTCCCACTATTGTTGCTGCAGTTTCAGTCCCTCGAAGCTTTATCAAAGCTATTACAAATGTGTTCTTCCCCCTTCCCAGGAAGATTTTTCTGCCTGTCTCTGCTTTTCACAGAAGCCAATGTGCTCGAGCACCGGAAGTTTCTGTGCCTTTAGCTCTTCAGTGATGTCCTAATTAAAGAGAAACAAGATTTATGGGAAGATACAGCTTATTAGACTAATTCAGGCAGCTGAAAAGCAGCCAACTTGTTGGTTACACAAGTGCTCGTTTAAATCCCTGTAGTTAATGTAACTGGTTATGAATTGGTATTTTCTTTGACTACTTCTAATATTATTTATATTGATTGCAGAGTGTCGTTGTGCCACAGCCCCAAAGAAGGTCACAGAATATCCACACCATCACATATTTCACTTCCATGGCACCCTCACCTGCACAAAGAGCACTGAAATCTTCCTTCATGTGAAAAATGAAGTTGAGGACTCAGAACTGTACCTGAATCTTTCTGCACCTGGCAGAATTTTTCAAAACAAGACCAATATTCTCTTTTTTTTTCCCAGTGCATTTTCCTTTGTTACACAGCACATTTTTATTTAGGACTGATGTACTTGCTGTATGTAGTGACGTGCAGGGTCATAGATAACTCTCTGTTATCACCCAGTGATATATTTTGATTTTTAAAATCTGTGCTAAAATATCTGCAGCCTTTCAGAACTTTTATCACATTTTCTAGAGTGAAAAACCTCAGCCACTGTTTAGAATTTTTTTCTCTGACAGATTATTAATTTCTGTGCCTGACACCCAAAATCTTGTGCCCTGCAGAATCCCATGAGGGTGGCACAACCAGAGGCATCACATGATAAAAACTCATTTTCCCCCTGCGGTGTTCACAGCAAAGGGAGCACAGAAGCTCAGCATTCCCTGTGCTCTAATTCCAACACAAAGAGGTGTTTCTTCCCTGTTAAAATGAAACACAGTCCACAGGCCCTACACCCTCCAAATCCACTGGAAGACCAGAAGAAAGAATTTACACATGCTGGAGTAAAAGCTCACAAGAGTCTCTGTGTTAAAAATATCTGTTTCTGTACTCAAAATAAGGGAAATCTGAATAATTAATATTATATTAGTATATTACTCCTGAACAGGAATATCCTTACTAGAATCCTTTATTTGAAAATGACTAGAAGAAAATAAATTTTAAGAAAAAGGGAAGGAATGGTCTGCCTGATTAACAGAATTACACTGGTCTATAATATCCCACTTACTTTCTATTATCCTGTTGTTTGGCGAGAGAAGGCTGAAAAATATTTCCATTTCCTGGTAAACCCCACATTATTCTCCCTTTCTTTTCCTAATCTACTGGTACAAATATCAGACTTATAGAAGTCATTGCTTTCCCCCCGGGAGTCCTTCAGAAGCCTGAGCCACCCTCCGGCTTCCCCCCTTTCCCAGTGTAATCCCATTGCCCGGTTCCTTTAATCCCATGCACACATTGAGCTGAGCAGGACTGGGGAGGAGCTGGGAAGGGGCTGCTAATCCTGCAGGGCAGGGTGTGGCAGCTGCCCATTCCAGAGGGATGGAATAAAACATCTCCCAAGGACAGCAGTAATTAATTCCTTGGAAATATTGGAGATATACTCCATAGAGATGGAGTAGGGCAGAGTGGGAGAAGGGGAGGGAGGTGGAACCCCAGGGTGTAAGGGCTGTGCAAACCTTCAAGGCAGTTTGTCCCCAGGCCTGGGCTGTGTGAGCTCCAAATTAGGAATGATGGGAGGTGTCACTCCCTTCTAAAGGACTCTGGAAGTAGTGGGGGATATGGGAACTGACCATTCCGAGCTGCTACACAGTGCAGGGAGACACAGAGCATCTTCAATGGCACTATATATATAGATATATATATATAAATATAGATATATACATACATACGTGTAAACACAACCCCTAAAAGACTCTGAAAAATCAAAACCCAACAAAAAGCCCCACAAGAAAAACAAAAATGAAAACAAACAAACCAAACCATCCCCCCCAATCCCCCAAACCAACAAACACCCTCAAAAGAAACCAAAACAAAACCCCCACCCAGTAAAGACATTTAAACCCCTGCCAAAGGCAGTACAGAATCCCAGGACAACAGGGTAGGTGGGATTGAAGGGACCCCTCAAAGCAGGGTCACCCAGAGCAGGTTGCACAGGATCACATCCAGGTAGGGTTTGAACATCTCTGAAGGAGACTCCAAAACAACTGGAGAACCTTCTCCAATTCCATGCCAAGCCATGCATGGCAATTACCAGGACACCAATTCTTTCTCTCCTCAGCCTTCATAAGACAACACCATGGTCTGGATCTGTAATGAGCCAGATTTTACACAAGGATGGGATGGTTTGGGTTGAAAGGGACCTTTGAAGATCACAGAACCTGACTTTGGCCAAACTCAACATGCTGCTGCACTGAGGGCACTGGGAAAGTTAAAATGCTCTGGATGAATGAGATTGCCTTTGGAACACTCCAGCTCACTGTTGGGTAAGGCCAGCCTTTGTCATTCCCACACGTCACACAAAAAGTGGCCCAGCAATCTTCTAAATAACTTTTTAATCATTTGATGCTGTCACAAAATGGATTTTCCTCTTTTTCTCATCATACATTTTCCACAAAGTGAGTCCATACTTTCCATCCCAGTAAATGATCATTCACCTTTCTTGAACGTGCTCCCTTATAATGAATTATAACTAAAAATCCTGGAGCACCCAGAGACAGAGATTGTCACATCCATGAGATTGTGGTTATAAAAATGCTGGTTAATTTGCTGCAGTGCCACATATTTAAATGCACTGTTCATGCTTAGGTTTATTTGGTTATATCCTAATAATTTAGGTCTCTAAGTCAAATAACACAATGACACCAGCCCAGAGTCTGGAAGGTTTTCTGCCTCCTGCCTTAGCCCTTCATCTTCAATTGTCAACACACCCCAAACTTGGCTGCCGCTGTCGGAATTGACATTGGAATCTGCAGCAGTATTTGTCTTAATCCAATATTTGTCTCATTCCCACTTCTTACTCTCAGTATTTGCCTTATTCCCGAGTGTTTTAATTTTTGTGTTTGTCATATGTCTTCCCCGTTCCCAAAGACTCGGCTGACCCCGTTTCTTCTCTTTGCATCTGTAAATGACTGTGCAGTGCTTGCATGTGTAATGTGGGACAGGATAACGACAGGGACAGCTTGGACAGGCAATGCTGGGTTGCTGAGGTCCAGCCCTGCTCCTCCAGCAGCCTTTGCTGCCCTGGTTTGTTCTCACCTCCCTCCTGTTTTATTTCCCACAGGTCCCACACACATGGACAATTCGCTGCCCAAGCCCTAAGGAACAGCCCAAAGGCAAGGGGAGCCCCTCTCCCAACAAGGGTGGGAGCCCCAGGAGTGCTCACTGGGCACAGGCAGAGCCCCAGAGGGAGGAGGAGAGAAGGGCTGAAGGACTTTGGTAATTGTTTAACAACAGGGCCACCATTTCCCAACCCCAGTGATTGAATAGCACCAGCTCAACAGGCTCCTGTGTTGTCTTGTCTGTCCTGTGGCTCAGTCATTCCACTGAGGAAATGGCAAACACCAACCAAAACACAGGATCACAGGTTGGCTGGGGCTGGAAGGGACCTCTGGAGATCATCTGGTCAAGCCTCCAGCACATTAGCAAGGAGGGGGAGGGAGAGGGAGAAAAAGAGGAAGGAGGGAATGGTGATAAACAGAGCACTGAAAAAAAGAGAAAGAAAACAGGAAGAGGGAAAGAAGTGGAGAGAGAGAGAGATGGAGAGAGGGAGAGAAGGGAGGAAAGGAGCCTTTATCTTTGGGTCAGGATGAATTTGAGACTCAAAATGTCTAGGGGAAAAAAAGGGGAAGAGGAAAGACGGGTATAAGAGAGAAGTAGATTGATGAGCCCAGTCTGCCTGTCACAGGAAATACCCAGATTTCAACAATAAAGGCTGTCCAGAAAGTGGGAACTCATCCAAACTGCAGTTCCTGAGCAGAGGGAACCCAAGAACAAAGCAAATAAACTTTGGTGGCAGCAGCAGGAAGGTGGCTCTGGGGACTCCCCAGTCAGACAGCCTGAGGGGGAGCACTGGGGACTTGGCTGAGATGTCAGACCACCCCAAGGTGTCCTGGGTGTCCCAGGAAGACTCGATGGATGTTTTGCAGCACAGCTGGCACATCTGCCCAGCGCTGGGGCTGGAGCAGGATGGGAGTGGGCTGCCCTGCTTTGCCCCTGGATTACATCCCACTGTGCTGAGCTGTCACACAGCCATGGGCAGCACAGGGAGGGAAACAGGGAGAGGAGCTTCCCTCCCACTCACCCCCAGCTTCCCCCTGATGCCCAAAGTCCTTTAATCCAGACACAGACCATCCCACTTGGCTGATTCTTCATGTAAACCCTCTCAGGAGAAGCTTCCTGACGCTTTCAAATGCAGAATGTATATGATGTGTGAGACATTTATTTCACAAACCACACTGACGTGACTCATGTTCACACGTTGCTTTTGGGAACTGGTTTCTGTAGGAGTTGCTTCCCATTGATGTAAATCTGCCCCAGGGCACCTGTAGAGGAATCCAGTGGATTCCTCCACGCAGGGCTCTGATGACACCACGTTTGAGAAACACAGATTATGAATTTTGTGCCTGAAGGCCATTAATTCTGAGGCTCCAACTATGTTAAATCTGTGTCAGCTGCTGCAGCAGTGATGTATAGTCCAGACTTTGAACCCAAATAAAAGGGTCTTTGCTACCTTTTGGGTGATACATCTTCTTGGTAAACCACTCTGTATGGCCAATTAGTTCCATCTCGGTGATTGGTTGTATTATTATTATTATTTTATTATTGCAATTACCATTTCAGAGTTCTCTGATGGCTTCAAGAGAAAGGACAGTCCCTTCCTAAAATACTTACAGAATGAAAAGAGGGAGAAGATGAGGGAAAGGAGAAAAAGAGAAAGGAGTGAGATTAGCCAGGGACTGCACCACAAAACAGGCAAAAATCTGGTCCCCCCTGAGCCTCCTTTTCCCCAGGCTGAGCCCTCCCAGCTCCCTCAGCAACCCGGGATTGTGGGGACACTGAAGTTTCTGTCAGTACAGATGTAAACCAGTGACTGTTCTAAGGTGTTTTTTTCTGTCCTTGAACTGGATGGATTTTTACTGCAGCTTTTTGGATTACTGAGCCCAAATGCTTCAGTAATAAAGAAATATTAATGTTATTAACTAGTATTTCCCCCTTTGGATGTCATTTAATACCCTTTTTCTCTCTTTCTCCTCCTCTCATCTGTCTTACTACAAATCATAGCTTGCTTTACATCATGAGGAGAGGCTGGAGAGCTTGGCAGGGAGAATTAATGGACAGAAATGACAAAAGACTCTTCTTCCTATATCTAAAAGACTCCACAATGTTGCCAAACTGGAAGTTCTTTTAGGAGTTTTTCTTTAAATTAAAAAAAAAAAAAAATTAAAAAAATATCAGAGATGACCTTAAACCAAGGAAATTGTGCACATCCCTCCCTCTCTTCCTATTGAGGCAGCAGCTCTGCCAGAACACACAGCACAACACGTCATGAATTCACAGGCAGAAGCAGTTCGAAAATCCTTCTTGGACAAGGTTTCTATTTAATTGGCTTAAAAAGCCACTCTTCTCCCACACAGTCTTCTGCAGAGCCATCTGTGCAGGGAATTAGCAATCTGGATAAATAGTCTGTGAAGGAATTCGCCCTCCCTGGCACGGCTGGGCCGTGGGGAGCCCCGTCCCAGCAGTTGTGCCGAGGGGCTGAGCAAGGACAGGCTGGGGGAACCAAGGGCTCCAAAGTGCCCTTGGAATTCACACCATGCTTGGAAGGCCTGGGAGGTCCTGGGAGCTGAGGGAAGAGCAGAGAGGAAAACCATGGGGACTGCTGAGCTGGGATGCTTTGGAACCATTTTGGTGGGGATGTGAAAATTTGTGGGCTACAGTTCCTTGTTTTCTTAGGATAAGAGGGACTTTGGAAGAACCATCGACACTGAATTAAAGATCAAATGCAGAAAGGAGCAGAGAAGCCTGAAGAGGACACTGCTATTGGAATGCATCTTGTTTCCAAGCATTCCCAGTACCCAAACCACTGCCAAGCAAACCCAGCATGTGGAGATGGAGCTCCTCCTCCAACACATCCACAAACTGGTTGCAAAACAGAAGTGAAAAAATAGAGGCTATAACCAAAACACATTTAAAGGATGTTCACAGTGTATTTTGCAAGCCTGTGAGCAGAGCACCAAAAACTGCCAGCAGGAAATGTGCTGGATGCTGGATTTGTGGTTATTCCATCTGAACACGGATGAAGAGGTCGGCATTTCAGCTCTTCCCTACCTTTCTGATTTCAGAAAATCTCCCCATCCTCGTTGTTGAGGCTTTACCACAAGCCTTAATTACACTTCAACTCCTGCCTCTTTCCAGCTGAGACCTTCCCATCCAGCACATGAGACTCCACAGGCTCCCACGAGCACCAGATGGAGCTTGTTTCCAAAGAGTGGCACCAGCAGCATCTTACTCTGCTTTGGGGATGTCACAGATCTAAGTATTTCTGAGAAAAACCTTGTGGACATGCCCTGGGGATGGTTCCCCAGAACTAAGAAGGGAGGAAGCTGTGAGGCAACACAGCCTGACTCAGGAGGCCCCCAGTGCCACCCTACAAGCTGCACCTCCAGGAATCCTGCAGGAATGTTAAATGGCACATTAAGGCAGGCTGTGCCCAAGTATTTAGTGCCCATTTTAGTAACCCCAAATTTTCTCCAGGCACAGGCACTGTAACAACCTGACAGCACCACAGCCTGATGCCTCTCCAAGTATCACTACCATGTGATACCCTGAGAATGTAATTTTCAAAGCAAGATTGACAGGCTGGGAGAGCTGGGAATGTTCCCCAGGAGAAGAGAAGGATCCAGTGAGACCTGAGAGCCCCTTCCAGTGCCTAAAAGGCTCCCAGGAGAGCTGGAGAGGGACTGGGGACAAGGATGGAGGGACAGGACACAGGGAATGGCTTCCCACTGCCAGAGGGC
>JAWWEE010000348.1:0-12748 GCA_035221455.1 Xenops minutus | reverse complement strand
TTCTTGACACATTTCCTGATTTATTTTAGTTTTAGAAGCTTCAAGGCCAGGTACTGACAGCAACCATAACATACTCCCTGTAGCTAATAATGGTGACTTCAACCATGCAGTCTCTTTGCTGCTTCAGCAAAAAGCCTCTACAATTATTTCTATTAACCCTTTCAGTGTTAGTTCTTTATCAGTTATTGATTCCTCAAATCAACCCTTCCTGCCACGTGTTCCCTCAGAGCTCCCTCTGCCTCCTGGCCCTGCCATGAGGATGGGCTTCCAGTGTGCCAGGACTGCTGTGAGGTCTGCTGCTCTCTTGGCTAAAGGACTGTTCCCAGCTTGATGACCTGATAGATGTCAGCTCAGTGTCCCTGACACCTCCCTCTTCCTCCAGGGATGGTCTGACTTGTGTCAACATTTGCCACTTGCCATAGCCTGGTGTGACCCCCCAGTCCAAGCACCTGGTGTGATTTCCCTGCTGGATGCAGGCAGCCTGGTCAACACATAGAAAGCTCATTTCTCAGCTATCCCAGCCCAGAGCCAGGACATGGGCATCTCCCCAGGGTCTTTTCCTCCTCCAACAAGTGGCCCAAGGTGATGTTTCAGATGTTGTGGCTCTCCAAGAGGTAACAGAAAATCAGCCCTTGATCATCATGCTGCCTTGAGTTTCCCTTACAGTAAGTGTAGGACAAGGTCAGGACACCCATTTCATGCTCCCCAGATTCTTGTGAGTTATGGTGCTTCATGCCCAGCCATACTGTGGGTTTTTTTTTTCTTGCTGCCAATCTTCCTTTGCTGTGCAGCTGGAATTCCCTGAGAAATTAAGGGATCAGATTCATCATCCATTGTTGCCCCCCTAAGGAGGCACACAAACAGTGCAACACTGCCTCACAGAGGTGCAGAAATGTGACTTTCAACCCAATCCTCTTCTTGTCATTAAGGTTCCTGTATCTTGAATTCCCCTTTTTACCTCACCTCAGTCACTGCAGTTTTATTTTTTTCTTTTTTTTTTTTTTTGAACACATAGAAGATCTTCATGCTACATTTAAAATTCATTTTGTGCTTTTGCTGACACTTTCCTTCCCCACGATCTGCCTTAAGCCCCTTCTCTCCCCCACACTCTCACCCAAGCATTGCCTGGCTATGCCTCCCCCTGATTTTCTGCTGTCCCTTTGTTTTCCAGGATCGAGTCCTTGGCCCCATCCCTGCACACCGTGTACCTGCACTCCACCTCTCCCCCAGCCAGACCTTCTCCCCATGGCTCCCCTCTGCTCCTCTGTCTCACACCTGAGGTCTCGCACAACCTCCTGAAATGCAGGACAAGGTTCCTCATCTTTTCTCTCCCTGTCATTTGTCAAGTTGGATATAAAAGTTTTCTGTCTCACAGATTAAACATCTTGGGGGGGTGGGGAGGGAAGGAAGCTGTCTCCATTCTGCAGCTCTGGTTTGCCTCGATGACACCAGTTAGGACAGGCAGATGGAGAGTGGCTTCAAACCTCTGCCCTGCCTTTTGCAGGATCAGTTAATGACCATGTAGTTATGCTGCTATTTTAAGCTTTAATCTCCTTGCTTTCTAGCTACCTGCTGGCAGCAGGGAAAATGGGTGCATTGCTACCCCCTTGCACATCCACTCTGCAGTTCTCCTCTCCGTGCAGTAAACCAGGGGTCCCACTCCAACACAAAATGTCGTGGTGGAATTTCAATTGCACGTGGCTCTGACCCCTTAAAAAGCAGAGTGGAGGGGCAGAAACGCACTTTCAAGTGCTTTTAACCCTCTCACCCTAAAATCAGTTGAACAGGGACTCAAAGTCTTATGTGTGGCGGCTTTGAACTTCTTCAAATAGCATTAAGGTGGAAGTGTGTGGTGTGTGGTGCTTGTTGGCACTGCACTCTCCACAAAAAGCAACAAAACCACAAACAGAAGCGGCAATCTGCCCACACATCATTCAGAGGCAGAACCTAGACTGAGAGCTAAACAACCCCGAAACTTTGCTTTAGAGTGTGCTTTTGCATTGGGTCAGTTACAATTTTCATACTTTATCTGAAGTGCTCACTTTGGGAAGACAGGAGGGAGTTACACACTCCACACTGCCCCCATGATCCTGGGAACACAGAATAACATACATGGAAGCTCTTCTAATTCCAGGTGGTATCACAGTGTCCTTTTCCATGTGGAACCTCAGCATGCCCCCGTGGATTAGGTCTGTGGAGCACAGGGTCAGAGAGGTGCCTACAAGAGCAGGGATTAAAAGGCAGCCTGTGGCACAGGTGGGGACAGAGGTGGGTGCTGCTGACACCCAGGTCTGGAGGAGCTTGTGGGGCCCTGGCAGAAGCCCTGGGATCATGTAGGTCATGGCAAAGCCAGCAAAAGTGCTTGCAAATTCACATCCTCCCTCTCTCTGCTGTTCAAATCTTTTACAAAGTTCTTCAAATGTGCCCAAAAACTTTTACCTGAAGCTGAGCAAAACTGCATATACTTCAAAAGAGAACATGCCTACAGGAGGATCCGGTAAAAACTCTATTAAATATAAATGCCTGTCAGCGAATAGCAAAGGACTCATTTGGCCAGCAAATGGCAGGTTTTCCAAGCCAGGCTCAGGCGAATTCTCCTATAACCCAGTCTGAGTGATGGAGACACAGTGCCATCAGCTGGGCACTTACAGCCACCTGCCCAGAGCCTTCGGACCAGAAGGCGGGGGCTCCACAAAACCACACTTTTTGTGCTCAAAAAGCGTTTTGTGGCGGACAAGGGTGCATGCAAAGCGTATGCCTGCCCTAGATGGGGAGGGCAAACCAGTCTGCAGCATAAAATCGGGATTAGGAGGTCTTGAGCCTGTTAAGAGGGCAGTGGCTAATCCTGGCTCTGAAGCAGCTTTAGGGACCTTGAGTCCTGCATGGTGCACCCCACCATCCACTGGCACTTACTCGCTGCCTGGGGGTAGGCACATGTGCTGGGTTTGGCTGGGGCAGAGTTAATTATCTTCAGAGTAGCCAGGCAATTGGACAGGGCTGCTCTGGATCTGTGCTGAAAACTGTGTTAGTAACACAAGGATGGGGTTTTTTTAATTGCTGAAGAGCATTGCAGAGCATCAAAGACTTTTGTGCTTCTCTCACCACCCTGATTGGGTGGGCTGGGGGTGCACAAGGAGCTGGGAGGGGACACAGCCAGGACAGCTGTTCCTAAATGACCAAAGGGATAGTCCACACCATATGGTGTCAGGCTCAGCATATAGAGCTGGGGGGAGAAGGAGATGTATTTGGAGTGATGGCGTTTTTATTCCCTAGTCACCCTTACAAGTGATGGCGCCCTGGTGGAATGGCTGGACACTTGTCTGCCCATGGCAAGCACTGAATAAACTCCTTGTTCTGCTTTGCTTGTGTGCATGGCTTTTGCTTCAGCTGTGAACCTGTCTTTACCTTAGCCCATGAGAGTTTTCTCACTATCACCATTCTGCTTCTCTCCATCGCCCTGGTGGGGCAGTGAGGGAGCACCTGGTGTTGCTGGCCTGGCAGCATGGTAACAGCAATGCCCCTGGCACTAGCCTTTGCTCACAGTTTGCTTTGGGAACCTCTTATAAAGGGGAGTTCCATGTGGCAATAGGGAGGAGCAGTATTCCTTAATATTCAGTGGCCAGAGGAGTGCAGTCTACTGTACAGCCCAGAAAAGTGCACACAGCCTTGAAAACCTTAATAATTATGCTCCCTTTCTTCCTAACTGCAACTGGCTCTCCACTGGGGTATGCCAGCACGTCTCCCTGAAGGTGAGAGCTCATATTTCCTCCTCTCCTCTTACCTCCTGCTCTCTCCTCTCATTTTCTGCTGGAAAAACAGGCAGCAGCAGACCTTCTTCCCCAGGTGTGCTTGCTTTTATGCCATGTGAAGAAACTTCCTTCCTCTGCTCTGCCTCCTTCTGTTTCCTCTGCTCCTCCCCAGTTTATCTCCTCGCTGTCTATCTTCTTTCTGCTGCTGCCTGGCTGCAGGGCTCCTCAAATCTGGCTCTAAAATGTGAAGCGACTTCTGGACTGTGTGGCTCTGGGCCAGGCAGTGGCTAAGAAAATGTACTTATACACAGTTTTCTGACATGGGTCAAAGCTTATTCCAAGTAGGTGCTTTGGCATGAGAAGAACAACTTCAGAAACTGACAAAATTATGTGATTTGAAGAACTCAGACTTAACTTCATGGATGGGTGACTCCTGAGCAATATACATGTTTTTATGTAATGGGTCATTCGTGTCTTTCCAGCAGCCCTCCAGAACTTTTTTGGCTCTGCTTAATTTGAGTTGTGTATATGGGTATATCCTACTTACACAGATATATCCTGTGTCCTAAAGAGTTTCTCTCTCTCTCTCTCTCTCTCTCTCTCTCTCTCTCTCTCTCTGTCTGTCTCTTTCAGGGGTTCTTGATGAAATTTTCCTGTCTGGCCAGTCAGGAGCCACTACCCAAGGCTTTAATGACTGGGACTGAAGCCTCTTCACAGCAGACAGTGGACGGGTCAGAAAAGAAAGAAATTCACACTAGTTAAGTGAAATTGAAGGAGAAACTCCACTGAGCTAGGTCCTTTTGAAACTCACCTCACACAATAGAAAGAGTCACTAGCAGGAGAACAAAATTCACAGAAGGGCAAGGTCCGAGAGATGACATGTCGGGGGTGGGAGTGAAAGGCTTAGACAAAATTTATTGAAGAAGCCCTGCCACTGAGTCACAGATGCAGAAAGGACTCCCTTGATTTCTAAACCCCTTCTCAGAGAGAAATCTCAGTGTGGCCGAATCCAATCTTAGCCTTGGATTACGTAAGCTCTTTGAATTTAAGGAACTACAGTGGTGTGATTGAACCACATTTGTGCCACAGGTTTTAATGACTGGCAAAATGGGAATACTTATATAAAAGGAATCATTTATTGTTACAAATGATCAGACAAATATCTTAGTCAGATTTATTTACTACACAGTACAAAGAGCTAAAAATCTACTAGTAAAGTAGATTTAGCATAAAATATAGCATAAAGTAGTATAGTATAAGATAGGATAGTGCACTATATTGAAGCAAGTATTAAAGGAATTATACTTAAGCTAGCAAAAAGGAAATAATTAAGTAGAGATTAGATGTAACTCACCTATACCAACTCTTGTGGGGAGATCTCTTCCTTTCAACCTTGAGGAGCATCCCCAGCCAAGGGAGGAATGATCACAAATACACCCCAAGAAGGGTTATGTCAGAAGAACCTGCCTGTATGAAAGGGGACTGGACATTTATAGTATAAAGTGATTGACTGGCAGTAACAGATCCATAGGCTGGCAGTCCAGCTTATCTGTCAAATCCTGTTTCAAAAGCAGGATGTGTATTGGAAGTCTGGTGACGCAGGATGGTTTTAGCAGAATTCAACACCAAGACAGCATCCTGGCACCAGCAGCTGAGCTTGTCTGACAGCCTGCATGATGGCTTGCATAGGATTCATTCTCTGATTGGATTTTAGATCTTACTGGGACACGACTTTATTGCCCTGCTGTGGCACTGATGGGTTACCAGAGCACTGTTACCAGCACAGGGCAATGGATGGCCATGAACAGAGTTGATTTTACTGGGATTGGCTGCTCCCTATTATTACTCATGCAATTTAATGCAAGGCAAATTTCCTCTGATGGAGAACAGCTTTTTTCTTTCAGTTCTACTTATCATGAACTCTGTAACCATTTGTGGCACGGAAGGGGTATTTTCTTGTAGGCTTAGGTGTACCCAAAATGTGCACAACCCATCTGTGTGCAGTTTCCTCTGCAGCCACACACAGTTTTTGTTATCACTGCACTGATTTGAACAAGACTGTGACCCAGGGCATAGCTGTGAGCATCTCTGTGATACTTCTGATGTCGTGGCAGTGGGGTGGGAGCCAGGAGGTTTAGAAGTCTGTCTCAAGGGAAATACACTCTTATACTCATGGATGAAGCACCTGATTTAAAATATGAAATGGTATGTGGTATACATGGGAAAGTCATGCATGGTAGCAATATCAGCGTATCAAACCTCAGGATACCAAAATAAGAAGTGGGATAGAAAAGAAATGTGGAATTTAACAGTAAAAGGTGCTCTGGAAAGCACAAAGTCTCTTACTGATTAGTTAAGGTATGGTTTTCTGTCATGTCTTCAGGAATTTTTTTAAATCAGATTTTGAGCCACATGCAGCTAATGACTTTTGTAAGAAGATGAGGAGTACCAGGAGCATTCACAGATGCTTCCATCAACATTACAAAATTAATCTGCTTGGGGAAAGGTGTCTGTATCTTCTGGGAGAGTCTGTCATTTATCATCAGGCCAGCAATGCTCCCCTCCATGAGCTACAGGAGCTCCTGTGGGTCAGCCTGTTATGCACCCACTGCCTTCCCAGCTGTGCTCACAAAAATCAGGTTTCTACACAAGCAAACAGCAAAACCTCCTAAATCCAACTGGTGAGACTGATAAAGGAGCCACTCCATTACACTTTTTCTTTTCTTTCTCATTTTTCTTTCCCCTCAGAAATGATGCCTAAAATCCTGGGAGATGGGCACTCAGCGAAAACATTAATGGAGAAAGATAAGTAATACCTTTATTAGGAGTTCAGAGGCTTTGGGGCCTCCGCTGGACCTACAAAACACATGTTGTTTCAACAAGGATCTTTGCATCCAAAAATCCCTGAAGAACCCCACCCCCCTGTAATATTATAATTTTTATACTCTTCCTAACAATTAACATATTAATTAACATATTAACATATTAATTAATAACAATAATAATTAACATATCTATAACGAATCATAATTTCTAATTCTCTCAGTGGTCCACCCATCAGGGTCCCAGGCTATGCCTCCTGGACCACCTCCAAGGGTTTCTGGGCTCTTCTGTTGTTTTGCCTTCAAGTTATCTTGCAGGTGATTCTGAAAAACATCATGACCTTCAGAAAGCCTGAGAATATGTGAGAAAATCAATTTAGTAACTAACTTCTAACACCACTGAATATGTGAGCCAGAAAACCTATACTTCTAAAACTAAAAATCTAAAAAATACAGACCAAGCTTTTAGGCATCAGAATTATCCAAAGTTTGAACTCCAGGCTGGGTGAAGCAGGAGAGAGTGAGCCAGCACAGGCACTTTGCTACCTGGTGCAGATTGTGTCCTTAGTGGATTCAGACTCCAAGCTTTTCTGTCACATTGATGATGTCAAGTTGGAGCTGGGGTGAAAAATATTTCATCCTGCCTGTCCTCATTTATTGTGTACTGATACATCAACTCCTTTTTTCACTCTTTGCCATCCAGTGCCTCTGAAAACAGATTTACCACTGACTTACAGTGCTTTAAATAAGGAAAATATTATTTTTAAAGCTTCAAACCCACATTTGACACCTAATTTATACAGCCCTATTTATACTGAGCTTATCACTGAGTGAAGAGCAATTCAAGTCTCAGTTCTTTTCTGCTTGCTTTTAGTTCTAGGGTTTTGTTTTGCTTTCAATTAATGCCTTAGTGTGTTGTATTGGTTTTGACCTGGATACAGATAATTTTCTTCCCAGTAGCTGGTATGGGGCTGTATTTTGGACTTGTGATGAAAACACAAGGCGATACAGAGTTGATTTTGTTATTGCTGTAGAGCACTTGCACAGCATCAAAACCTTTTCAACTTGTACTGCTCTGATGGCAAGGGGGCTGGGGGTGTTCAGCCTGTTGGGACAGCTGATCCCAGCTGACCACAGCAATATTCTACATATTCCAGACCATATGATGCTGGGCTCAGCACATACAGCTGAGGGGAGAAGAAGGAAGGGGAAGAAATTTGGAGTGATGGCATTTGTCTCCCCAAGTCTCTACTACACATGATGGAGCTGCTGGGGATAGCTGGACACCTGCCTGCTCATGGGAAGCACAGGGTGAATTACTTGCTTTGCTTTTCTTGTGTGTGGGGCTTTTCTTTACCTATTAAACTGTCTTTATCTCATCCCACGAGTTTTCTCACTTTTACTCTCTTGATTCTCTCCCCCATCCTGCTGCTGGGGCCATGAGTGAGTGGCTGCATGGGGCTTGCCTGCCAGCTGGGGTTAAACCATAATATGTGTACAAAACCAGAAATGCAGTAGATTTTAATGTGCATTCCAGGGGAAAAAAAAGATAAGTTGTTCAATCTCCTAACACATTTTATTCTCCTCCCTTTCTAAGTGGAAGACTACTAAGAAAATTCATCAAAAACCAAAGCTCTACTATACTAAAGTGTACAACACACAGTTCCCATTGCAAACCAATGTGTTTGTGTAGATTTTAATTTTAAATGGTTGCAGAGCTTATAGAAACAATAAAGCAGATTTGATAGCTACGGCCTTCTCTGCATGCACATAAATAAAACCTTACTGTGTTCCCTTCAGCGCAGTGATTGTTTCAAAGAACAGAGGAAAAGCCTGTTTTCCTCTGCCCACTGTCCTCTGTCCTTGATATGCCCCGAAACACTCTGAGAGAGGCGTCAGAAATTATTGGAGAGGAGAAGGAAATTTTACAGATCTTATTATCTTGAGTCATGATAGAAACACTTCATTAATTGCATTTGGTATAAGGAACCATCACCAGACTGAATTTTGAGGCTTTTGGTGCTCATCAAGATAGGGAAACAACAAGCAAGCACTGTCATGACCTCTTAGTGCATCCACAATTACCCTCAGAAGCCCTGGGCATAGCCCACAAAATCCCTATTGTCCAGCTCAGCTGTTTTCAGGTAGTTTGCTGGAAGGACTTGCACATAAGCAACTCTGATGTCTGTAGCAGTTGCCACAGGGTCCAGCCCTTCTCAAAGCAAACACACTCTATCATAAAGGCCATCCACAGCCTTCTTTCTCCCTTGTTATTTGGTTAGCTTGGGTTTCTCAGACAGAGTTCTAGTATCAGTTTTAAATACTCCCAAGCCCTCTTCCACACAGAAATGCAACAACCTGCTGACTCCTCCTCTCACAATACATAGATGTGTCTGACACTGCAAATAAATGTAAGTGCTGCAGTCCAACTATTGTTTGAAGAAAACAGAATGGCAGAATTTTATGCCTGGAGCATGAAGAATAGAATATTAATATTCTAATTCTCATTCTCTAATGTTTCTAAGAGATGGCCAGGTAAGGCAGAATTCTGGGTTTATGCTTCAGGTGTTAAATGTAAGAAAGCAGTATGCCTGGTGCCAGAAGAAAGTGGCTCTGGGGAAAAGCCCTTTCTTAATTTTATAGACTCTGTTTTAAAGGAAGTTCTGATGATCAGATGCACCTAATTCACCATCCTGTGTGGACACGGATTAAATGCAATTTCTATGCAGCACTATTACTCTGTGATGACCCAAGTTGGTCCAATCTTGTTTTAGGGACCTGAAGTATTTCCTCTCTCTTTTGACTTCTTGCCATTGTTTCCTTTGGGTCTTCTTTCTGTGACATCTGGGTTTTTTTGGCATAAAATATACTAAGTGCTTTAACTTAGAAGATATTCTCTCTGTCCTCAAGCATCCTGCCAGCAGCATTTCTGCCCATGCTTTTGTTTAGAGATCATCTGCTTGTCAGGCACCCCACTTAACAGGGCTTTTGTCCAGGACCTGTGCTCCCAAGGGCTTCCTGGAAATTGTGTATATTCCTGTCATGTTCCCCAGTTTCCCAGTGTATAAGGGAGCAATATGTCATTACAGGTTCCAGCTCTAATCACCTGTTGTATTTCCTCTCAACAGCCATTTCTCTTTTAAAAATCTCCCATGAGGGAAAAAACGAACACAAACAACAGTAGAGAATATATTCTTAGTAGATCTTTTCTTGCTCAGTTTCAAAGAATCATAGAATGGTTTGGGTTGGAAGGGACCTTAAAGACCAGGTAGTTCCACCCTCCTGTGATAGTAGGGGCACCTGCCACTACCCCAGGTTGCTCCAAGCCCCATCCAACCTGTCCTTGAACATTTCCAGGTTTGGGGCATCCACAGTTTCTCTGGGCAACCTGTGCCAGGGCCCCACCATCTGTGAAGAGCTTTCTCCTAATATCTAATCTAATCTAAACCTACTCTCTTTTAATTTGAATCCCTTCTCCCTTGTCCTGTCTCTATATGGACTTGTGCCTCTCCAGCTTTCCTGTAGATTCCCTTCAGATACTGGAAGGTCACAGTGAGGTCACCCCAAAGCCTCCTCCTCTCCAGGCTGAACAATCCCAATTTTCTCAGCCTTTCCTTGTACAAGACCTGCTCTATCCCTCTATAATCATTTTGGTCGCCTCCTCTGGACTTGCGTTCACAAAAGTGCTGTGAAGGAATTCATAAAACTGTGGAATAATTTTGCAAATTGAAACCCTTCCCTTAGTATTTGCAGTTTAAAATGAGAAGGCATGTAGGACGATGTGTGGTTGAATCTTTCCACATAATCCAGATCTGGAATTAAGAAATGGGCCCACAGCTACAGAAATCAATTTAAATACCCACCCCATCACACTGCAAAGGGTTTCAGAGCCAAATGTGCCCTTTCCTGAGGATGGTGTTACTGGCAACATGGGCGACCACAGGCACTATTTCTGACTCTGCTGCCAAATTCCCTCCGAGGCCAAATCATGAAAAGTCCCTTTGGATTTTACTGGGTTTTTTTGGTTTTGTTTGCATTTTTGTGGTTTGTTTGTTTTGTTGTTGTTTTGTTTGTTTGTTTTGTTGGTAGTTTGTTTGCTTTGTTGTTTTGTTTGTTTGTTTTGTTGGTTTTTGTTGTTGTTTTGTTTGTTTGATTTGTTGTTGTTTTGTTCGTTTTGTTTGTTTGGGGTTTGGGTTTTGGTTTGTTTTTTTGTTGTTCAGGGAAAAGCATCAGTGCTTTTGATTCCTGGGCTTATGGTCATGGTAAGTCTCCTTGCCTCAGCCTGAGGTGTGGCATGACCAGACATGATTTGTCTTCCTCTTCTTTCAAATGGTTTCAAATGGAGACTACCAGCACAGGCTGTGGGTGTTGATGGGAACAAGCAAGATGTCAGGTACCTGGGAGACAACATAAATGTCCAAACCTCAGCCAAGGCCCTGGCTGTGCCAGTTAATGCAGCCCCAGGAGATCTCTGGATGGAGCTGGGAAGACTGGAGCTACATCTCTTGGCAGGTGACACCACCTCACTGCTTCTGCACTTCCTCTTGCCCTGGATTTGTGCAGTGCTGTCAATGAAGAAGATACAACCATAGAGAGACAGGACTCACAGAGGCAGAGAGGGGTTTAAAGAGGTGTTTTTGCCACCTTCACCATCGCTGCATCAATGTAAAAAGCACTGTGTTTTACTCCCAGCACAGAAAACCACAGTGCTGCACTCCAGCCCAGCAGCTGCATCTCTGGCAAACCCCATCACCACAAAATTCCTACTCCTTCCCAACACCACAGGGCTGTAAAGAAAGGTCTTTAAGATTGGATTAGTGAGCTGTGAGATAAAGCAAAGCTGCCTCAGAGGACATCTGGCCTAATACACACATCAAGGGATGATTTCCAGAGAAGGGCAACGGAGCTGGAGAAGGGTCAGAAGGGAGCTGGAGATGTTTCACCTGGAGAAAAGGAGGCTCGGGGTGATCTTACCTCTAACTACCTGAAAGGTGGTTGTAGCCAGGTGAGAGTCGGTCTCTTCTCCCAGGCAACCAGGGACTGGAAGAGAGGACATGGCCTCAAGCTGTGCCAAGGGAGATTTAGGTTGGACATTAGGAGGAATTTCTTCACAGACAGGGTGATTAGGCACTGGAATGGGCTGACCAGGGAGGTGGTGGAGTCACTGGAGGTGTTTAAGGAAAGATTGGACTCAGTGACACGTTCTGGTTGATGTGGTGGTGTTGGGTCACTGGTTGGGTTCAATGATCTCATCAGTCTTTTCCAACCTGATTGATTCTGTGAATCATGGGATGGCTTGGGAGGGACCTGGGGGAGGGATGGGGTGTAACATCTGTGACTGCAGATGTTGCACTGTTCCAAGGACAGTGGCTGTGTGGCATCCCCCATGGCATGGGCAATCCCCTGGAATGCAGAGCTGGGGGTTTGGGGTCACCAGGGGATTTTGGGATGTGTATCCCCATCCCCCCGCCCTCAAGGTGGGAATACCCTGCTCTCTGCTGTCACCCCAGGATGTGGTGGCACAGAATCATGAATTGTTAGGGTTGGAAGGGACCTCTGGAGATCATCCAGTCCAACCAGGGTCATCTGGAGCAGGTGACACAGAAACATGTCCAGGTGGGTTTGGAATGTCTCCAGAGAGGGAGACTCCACGACCCCCCTGGGCAGCTGTTCCAGTGCTCTGCTACCCTCAGTGGAGACGGGTTTTTCCTCATGCTGAGTGGAACTTCTCGTGTTTTAGTTCATGGTCACTGCTCCTCGACCACTGAAAAGAGTCTGGCAGCATCCTCTGGGCACCTGCCTTGGAGATGTTCATACGCATTAATGGGACCAAGCAAGCCTGGCACGCCAGACACACATTCCAACACCACGTTCCTGGCCCAGGGGTGAAGGGACCAGTGTGGACACCACTTCCCAACCCTGCACCACTGTCCTGTCCCACCCCACACCCATCCCATCGCCATCCCATCCCCATCCCACCTATATCCTATCCCATTCCATCCCATCCTATCCCATCCCACACCCCAATCCCCATCCCACTCCCATCCCCTCCCCTCCCCTTCCATCACATCCCATCCCACGCCCATCCCATCCCCACACCAATCCTCATCCCACCCCCATCCCATCCCATTCCATCCCCTCCCATCCTATCTGATCTCACCCCCATCCCATCTACCC
>JAWWEE010000347.1:0-12767 GCA_035221455.1 Xenops minutus | reverse complement strand
GCTCAGAATTGGTGTGGCAGCTCAGAATTGGTGGGGCAGCTCAGAATTGGTGGGGCAGCTCAGAATTGGTGGGGCAGCTCAGAATTGGTGTGGCAGCTCAGAATTGGTGGGGCAGCTCAGAATTGGTGGGGCAGCTCAGAATTGGTGGGGCAGTTCAGAATTGGTGTGCTGTTCAGAATTGGTGGGGCAGCTCAGACTTGGTGTGGCAGCTCAATGTGCTCCTCCATCCCAGGGAATCTGAGCTTGGAAATGCACTGTCTCTCAACCCTGGGGTCACACAGATGTTTTCTGGGACAAACTGCACTGCTGGATGTGTGCAAAGTGGGGGCACCTTGGTGACAACCCCAAGTGTGAGAGGTGTGGTGCTGGTTTGGTGTGCCCATCCTGAGCTGGCTGTTCAAACCCCACTGGCAAAGGGATAGACTGTAGATTCCCTGGAGACCCCCTGAATGGGGGAGAGAGATGAGAGGGTGTTAATTCCTTTGCAAGGTATCCTGAATGTGTCTTCTGTCACAGCCAGACTTTCTGCACAAGCCAGAGAGAAACAACTGGAGGCTCTTGACTTACCCATCCCAAGGAGGGGATGTGAACCCCCAGTCTCCACTGCACAGTGTTTCTCATTAGTTGTAATGGTATATAAGCATACCTTCTACTTCTTTCTTCCCCCAAATGTGCCTTTAAAAAGGCCTTTAATGTATTTATTTTACTTAGCTCATGTAGATATTACTGGACAGGAAACACTTCATAAATAAATGGCTGTTTTGTAATTGGCAACAGACTTTGGCATTCAGTAATTGAACAGAGCCTGCTAATGAGTACCTGGCCTCAGACTGCAGGTCATTCCCACTAATGCTCATTAGGCAGTAACCTTTTATTACACTTCAGCATCCTGTTTGCTAATTAGAATGCCCAAATTTGATGAAAAAATAAAAATTGCATAAGAAACACACAGCTGCTGCAGTGAAATAATCTGTGTGTGTGCCTGGGGAGCAGAATCACCAGGGAAAGCTCCAGGAGCTGCAGGGTCTCACTCCCCTTCTTCCCTTTGGCTCCCAAAGCTCTGCTGGGCTTGCCCTGCCTCCTGAGCCTCACCTGGCACAAAGGGGAGTTTGTCACAGAGGGTGCTAAAACCAGCTCTGTCCCCACAGGGGACACAAAGCCAGGCTCCCACAGGGATGTGCTGCAGCATCCCTGGAGCCCCAGGGAATGCAAGAGGAGCCTGGGCTGGGATGTTTCCTCCCCTGCTCCAAACTCTTCCCTGTTTGGCAGTGAGTGCCAAGGCAAAGCTGCCTGAGCCCTGCAGGGAGTTCCCAAATCCCACATGGGGGATCTCCCTCTGAAAAGGGGGATATGGAGTCAGTTCTCCCAGTCTGCTGCCAGGGGGGTTTGGGGGCCCTGGGAGTTTCCATCCCCACCCTCCCATGAGATTTGCTTTCCTGGGACCCCAGACCACACAGGGGATGAGCTGCCCCTCCAGAAATAAGAGACTTGATGAAATCTTCCACAGTGAAGACACTGAGACCCTTTCTGAGTGTGTTTTTTATTGAGGAAGAACCATAAAGGAATTCTTTTGCAACAGTTATTGCTGCCTGATTTTCACTTTAAGTTAGGGTGGGTGCTTAGAGCATTGGAAACTTAATCTAAATCAAAATAAATATTGCAGTTGGCACTGTAAAAACCCTTTAAGGCCAGTTTTTTATGGTCATGTAAATGGGTTGGCCTGGCCTGGGAGATCTGCATCATCTAATTGAGCCACCTGCTCTTCCACCCCCCATCCGAGCTGGCTGAGAGCAGGAATGTGTGCAAATAGCTGGACTGGAGTCCTGAACCTCAAACTGAATCCTGGCAGGGTTGACTTGATTAAAGAAAGAAAAGTATTGATTGTATTTCGTGTTTCTCCTAATTCTGTCCTTCGAATTCTTCCAGTGCCTCTCAGTTCTCTTCCCTGCTGTTGACTTTCTCTTTTTTTCCACTCAGCAGTTCCTGTATAACCCTGTTCCTGCCAACCTCTCTCCTCACCTGCCTCCAGCTCCGACGCTCCTGCCTCCTCCAGTCCCTTGGTACTCTCAGTCTCTACCAGTCCTGCTTCTGAGGAACTCAATCCTCTCTTTAAAACCTCTAAAAAACAAACCCTGGCTCTCTGTGGCCCTTTTGCAATCAGGTATTTGAGGCAGAGAGCCGTGATTGTGGAGAAAAATAAATGTTATCATTTTCTTCCAGAATTTATTGTATTGCTCGCTGTTCTTTCCTTACAGATGTTTCAATTTAAAGTTGGGAAAACAGTTTTCATGTTGGATTGGAGTCACGATGCTTGGCTGACATTTCCTTGCCTCTTGGGGCTGACCTGAACTTTGATCAGTGTTGTCTCAGGCAGGGGCAGCTCAGCTGAGCCCCCCCAGCCCTGGGGGTCACGGGCACTGGCCCAGGTTTTGGGCACTGAAAGCTTGGACTTCAAATGGCTTCAAAGAACAGGCTGAGCAGTTTCAGCACCACATGGGAATAAACAGGGTCCAGCTCCAGCCGGCTCCTCGTGCCTTGAAGCCAAGGCTGAGCCCAAGTGTTTGTGTAAATCCCAGTGGTTGGAGGCAGTGACAGCCCTTCCAAAGACATGCTGCTTCATTGGAGCTTGGGTTGAGTACAGAACAGCTGTCTGTGCCTTGGGTTTGAAAGGACAGGGCAGCTTTGAGGACACCCCCAGGTGTGCTCTCCTAAATCAGGGTACCAGACCCTGTGCTGAGACCTGAGCGGTGGCTCTGCAGACATTCCTGAGCCCTGGGCTGTTTCCATGCAAAGCTGAGCAGCTCAGCCTAAGCCTGTGATGGTTTCCTCTGAGTTCTGGGCTCCAGCCTCACTCTGGAGAGGGAGATGTGAGTGCCAAGGGAGGGCAGCGATGGTGCCTCTGTGACCCTTCAGAGGGCACCAGGGTGGGTGCAGAATGACTTGTGCTGGTGACCAAGGCAAGACTGCACTGGTGGAGAGCTTGGCATCCACTGGGGTGGTGCAGGGCTTGGCATCCCTCCCCTTCCAACCCAGCAAGAGCTCAAGAGGAGCAGTGCTTGGGTGGGTTGGGGTGAAAAGCTGAGCTTGTGCCACGAGTGCCAAGGTCAGCATTGGGTTAAATGTTTGTGTGAGAACCAGCTGGCACTCACAGAGCTGTGTTTCTATGGGAACAGGTCTGAGGTTCTTCATGACATCTTGTCTGTCTTTTAGATCTTGAAGAAATCCTGCATAGAAATCCTGGCAGCAGAACCCTCCAGTATTTGTGCAGGGGGTAAGTATGACCAAGGCTCATGTTGCCTGAAATACAACTTTTCACCTCTAATTGCTGGAGAGTGCAAAAGTCACTGATTACCTGCAGTTAAATATTTTGGGTTTGTTTTTTTTCTTTTGGTGAATTTCCTTTTTCACCTTCAGGTAGTTTGCACAGCTCCCATTTCTACCAAATGGTGTCAAATGGAATTTTCTTACAGAAAAGGTCTGAATTTGACGCTTTTCCCTAAATGTTCTTCTGTGAAATCAGCCTGTCTAGCTCAGACTGTGCCAGACTTGGAAGCAGTTGTGCTGCAAAATGACAACCCAAATCAGGAGAAGAGCCTTTGATTAGGTTTAGAGTTTTGCCAAATTCATCATCTGGGAGGGTTGGTGAGGGAGGTTTTTCAGAAACTACCAGGAAAGTCAGATGAGCAGAATTGGATCTGAAGGCTTTTAACACTCTTTGGCCATTTCTCGGGTGTTTAGGGGTGGTGCAGTGACTGAGGACTGGAGTTCAACCCTCACCCTGCTGATTGAGAGTCCTCTGCCCTCTCTTTGTCCTTGCTCTGCCCTCACTGTGGCTCTGAAGCCCTGGCAATCAGCAGGACTCAGCCTTCCAAACCAAGCTGGAGAATCATTTTGGCCCCTTCCAGCTGCTTCTGTGACTTCTTCACATCTTATGAAGAGCATCCCAGCTGTTTGGTGGGTGTGCAGCAGCTCCTGGAGCAGAGGGGCTGGGGGCAGAGAACCTTTGTCCTTTGTAGAGAAGGACAAGTTCTGCATCTTTAATGACAATCCCACTGAGAAACCCAGTTATTTCTCTTCACTCCAAGCAGCTGCTTTGGTGATCCTGCATTTCCTCTTGCTGGAGGAACTGCCTGCACAGCTGACCTTCCCCAGGCAGCCCCATTTCCCCAGCAAAGCACGCCAGGCTAAATGCCCAATAAGTACCTGGCATCAGGTTTATGTTCCATCTGGGCCACTACAGGTCTGGGCTTTGAAGCCAGGATGGCAGAACTGACATGAATTATGGTACTTCAGCAGCATTTTAGCTGTTCAATTAAATAGTTTGTGTTAAAACAGGCTCCAAGGCAGGGCCTGTCTACCTTAGCATGGTGGGTGATTGCTGGGACAGTCTGGGATAGTGCAGTGATGTTCCAGAAATGCTTGGGAAAGGAAATTGCAGGAACATTCACATCCACTCTACACACTTAGAGATTGTTTAGAACATATATTTACATACTTATTCAAGTGCTAAACACTGCTGCTTATATAATGTCAGCCAGCAGATGACTTATGATCATCACTTATAACCATCTTTAGTGCTTTGTCAGTTGATGTCACTGCTCTCATTCCCTGTGCCTTAGTGAGAAGGCAGGGGTGGGCACAGCTGTGCCCAGCAGAGCAGCTGGGAGGAAACACGGGGGGCTTTATGGAAACTGGTCACGTCAGAGTTTGGCCAGAAGAGCATTCTTATCCCTGAAAAATGCCAGCACTTACTCAGATCCTCAGTTCCAGACCTGCTCTCCAAGGGTGGGCAAACAGTGCATTGCTCCTGGGCTGCAGGTGGTTCAGTCACTCAGGGCTCTGAGACTAATGAAGTGCCATTCACTGGGAAAATTCTGTGCATTGGTGTCTTTAAAATAAATGTTTGCAGGTGTAGCTCGTGGTTTGGGGTTCCTGTGCACATCCTTGAGCAGTGGTGGCAGTTTTTCCCCCTTTATTTAATTTGCAAGGAGGAAATGTGTGCTCTGTGCTAGCTGAGGCCACTCTTGCACTGCTGGCTGGTCCCAGACACTGCAGGAATGAGTTCCATCCCTCTGGAATGGCTGTTTCTGGAGGATTTGGCTTTGCAGGGTGAACTGTACAGTTCATTCCAGCCTCAAGCAAAGCCAGGGTCCCCATGGCCCAGCTGACATCACTGATACAGTTCTTTGACTGTGCTTGAACTCTCATCCCCCAGCAGTGGAGACTTGTGTGATTTCTCTGAAGGATTCACCAGCCCCCACACTCCAGAGCTCTTGTCCCCCCTCCCTGCTCTTCCCAAACTGCTCTCAGACAGCACACAATGGGGCTGGGAGCAGCTTCCCTGGCTGGACGTGCTGGGATGATTTGCAGCTTGGCTGTAAAGGAGTGGGACCTGGAAGAGAGCCCACATTCCAGAGCAAAGCTGCCTTTTTTTTTCCTTGACAAGTACAGTGCTGGGTCCTTAGGGGAGATGAAAGGAGATGGGGACTGTAAAAATGCAAAGGGTGAGAATCTGAACCCGCAAAAACTCAGTTCCTTGGTGCTCCTGGGGATTCTAAACCAGGCTGGTGTCCCCAGTGCTCTGAGGTCGCTCCTGCCTTGTCTTGGGCAGGGGAACATTTCGTGTTCAAACCATTCCCCAGCCAAACTTCAGTGGGGATTAACTGAGAGCCTGTCCCAGATAGTCACAGGAACTGTGGGGGCTGTTTCCTTGGCCATGGGGAGCAGCAGAGCTGGACTCTGCATCTGCTGCCAGGACTGGTCTGGGACTGTGGCTCCCAGTCCAAACCTGAAAGGGCTGCTTTGCCTGCAAGGCAATCTGCATGCTGGGGCTGCAGGGAGCTCACAAGCCTTTCCCAGCACGAGGTGCAAGTAATTGGAATATCAAGGGATGTCTGAGAGTGGCCTCAAAGGCTGGTGAGGACGTGACCAAAGGGGCTGCTCAGCTCAGTGCTCAGGTGTTGGTGACTGTCCTTGGGGCTTCCTGCTGGCCCCGTGGTCTGTGGTGACCCTGAGATCACAGTCTTTGTCCAGAGACTAAAATGCTGCCCAGCTGATCAAATCCCCTGTCAGTGCATGGAGATGAGTCCAGTCAGGGCCTTGTGGTTGGTGTAGGGCAGGATGTGAGAAAACTCAGGGCAATGGACACAAGTTTGGAGTTATATGGGAAAGTAACACTGAAACTTCTCCAAATTACCTGTCACCAGGAGAGTTCTTTTCCTTTCCATGGAAAGACACTTCTGCCTTCCTCCACCCCAAACTTTCTGCCATTTAACTTGGCCAGCTGGGGAGGGGGAAGCTCCAAAGCTCCCTGTTTTCACTGCAGGTCCATTAAGATGTTTCCCTTGTGAATTGTTTCCTCCTTCTAAAAACTCAGGTTGAAGGGAGAGAGCAGACGTTCCGTTTTGAACCATTTTTACACTCAAAAGAGATTGCAGGTGAAGACTTGTGAGCTGTGCTCAGTGCCCATTCCCTGCCTGGCTCTGGATCACTAATGCAGTGCCTCTTCTCCCCCAGAGTCCTTCCAGGTGGTGGTGAGAGGGAATGGATTCCGACACGCCCGCAACGTGGACCGGGTGCTCTGCAGCTTCAGGATCAACGACACGGTCACCCTCAGTAAGCTGCTCTCTTTGCCTGGGTGTCCTTGCTCTGCCCTGGGAGCCTCACATGTGGCAGCAGTAATGATGGGGTGCAGAGCTTTTGACCTGCAGGATGCAGAAGGGATTGCTGGGGGCAGTTTGTGTGCTGTGGCTCTGAGCAAGGATGTGAAGCTCGAGGGGGATGAAAACACAGAGGACAAGAAACTCGTCTGTAAAGGGCACCAATATGAGTCTTGCTGGGCTGAGTGTGCAGGGAGATCGGGCTGTTTCTCTCCTTACCTGTGTGCCCAAAGGGCCTGGTGGTGCAGTTCAGCCATGCACTGCTGTGGGGGCTGTGTTGGAGGGGGGCTCAGGCACTGCTGTGCTGCTGTAGGAGCTCAGGAAGGGGTTCCCTCTGCAGTTCCCCCAGCAGAAGAACCAAAGTAAGAGAAGAAAATCAGTCCCTGAGTGTCTCCTGGGAGATCTGAGCTGGCAGAACTAAGGACCCCTCTGCTCCCATCTGGCACATCTGGACCCATGTGGGAATCCAGATAATTCCCAGCTGACACCAGCAGTGAGAGCAGAACTCAGCTTTCCTGACATGCAATCTGTTCAGAAGATGATCCTTTTGGAGGCAGTCCTGACCCCTTTCAGCACAAAACAGATGTGTTAATTAGTTTCTTACAGGCAGAAGTCTAATGGCTCAATGTTGGACTTGGTTGTGTCATCTTCTCTTTGGAGCAGGGCAAGTTGGCCACTGCTGCTCGCCCTGTTTGGAATGGCAGGGACCCTTCAGGGCAGGGGTAGGACAGTGAGTGCTTGCAACTGGTCCTGAAAGGCTTTTGTGCTGCTGCACTTCCTCCTCTGAGTGGGTTCTGGACTTGCCACCCCTTGTGCCACCAAGCAGAAAGCCTGGCTGGCCGTGGGTCACGTTTGCTTGGTGAGTGCTGAGCACATCAAGAGCAGAAGCTGGAGGGCTCTGGAGCAAGGCATTCATTCCTCTGACACCCCAAAGCCTTCACAGAACTGGGAATGTTCAGTGGAGACACAAACACTTCCAGTGCTGCCAGTGGGAGAACTGTGAGTGGGGGTTACCTCACCCCAAGCACCATGAACTGGTGGTGGGGATGAGGAGGGAGATCCTTCCTCCCTCTCTGAGCTGGCTGCTTGTGTGGAGGAGTCATTTCTTGTGGTATCCATCATCATCAGGCCATAGCAGCTTTCAGGAAAGATCAGCTTATCTTAATGCAGCCCCTGGGCTTCTCTTATTGGAGGCTGCCTTCCTGTGTCCACAAAATCACTGTGGAAAATGGGGATAGAGGCCAACTGTGTTTCCTGCCCCGTGCCCTGATGCATTCCTGGTGTCCTGAATTGCTGCAGAGGTGAAAAGTGAGCTCAGTGTCCTTGGCTCTGCCCCAAGACCTCTCCATGTGTCCTGCACAGCCTGCAGGGTTTGAAGCAGCCACCAAAAAAAGGCCACAAACCCCAGTTCTGGGTCCAACCCCCCCCCTGACTGAGGGAGCTCAGTGGCTGCTCATCGGTGCTCCCAAACCCAGGTGTCTCCAGGTGGGACTGGCACGGCTCTGTTGGCTTTAAGCTGCTCCCTGAGAGGTGTCCCTGAGCCTGCAGCCCCAACCTGCTGCTCCTTGGGGCATCTGACTGCAAACAGCCCACCAGGAGAGCCGACTGCCCGGATGGGAACCTCGTGGAGCTTGGACAGCTCAGCTGCCTTTGTTTGCTTGAAGCCTCTCAGCCTCTGCTGTATCAGGGAGGGAGGTCTTTTTACAGATAACACTAAGCCAACAGTTCCTGAAACCTTAAATTATCCCAGCTGAGATGTAGTGAGCACAGCTAGGACGTGCTGAGGTTAAAGGCATGAGCTAATGGGGTTTTATTGGGAGTGTTGGCAGAGAAAAGTGGCAGGTGAAGAGAGCAGCGACTCATAATGTTCATAGTTATGGGATTGAAAAAAGGAACATCTGTAGAAACCATGAGGACTATTTGGCTGAGCAGAACTGGAATCAGATGCATGTTCAGCAGCAGAGTGTTCCTGCCAGCAGCAGCACCTGGGAGAATTGGTTTCAGCCTGCACAGAGTTAAAAGTGATTATCCAGTGCAGTGACTTATGAGTGCTCCGTGGTGCTAAAATGTCTGTGTCTGCCCAGGTTGTGCAGGATCCAGCAGAGACAGCTCTGGGCAGCGAGGTAAACTGTGCTGGGCATTGAAAACTCAACAGGGAGATGAAATGTTGGTGAAGACCCAGCAGGCAGCACAGCAGAGCTGGAGCTGGGTGTGCTGCACTCTGGTGAATGCTCTGCACGCTTGGCCAAGACCCACCCTGTGCACAGCCTGGCCTGGCTTGGCTTTGCTCAGACCCTGGGAGCAGGACTGTGCCAAGGAGCACCTGAGAGGGAGATGTGAGGGGAGCTGTATCCCCACACTGCCCAGCAAATGTCTTCTAAAAACTGCCTTCTGCTTTAAAGCCTCTCAGATTGCTCCATTTTCCCCATCTTCATTTCTGGCAGCACAGTAGGGGTTTTTTTGTGATATCTTCTTTACTTTCTTGCAGCCTCATCCACTCTCAGCCCAGGACTGTTTTGCTTTGCAGTTCAACTCTCTAATCCCTGATTTTCCCACTTGTTCATGCCACTTTAACCCTCCACTGAATCCTTTGTCTTTATTTTCCAACAGCAGCTTTTCTCTCTTCCCACTGTGGTACCAGGGAATGTCCATCAATGTGCAGCAACTCCAGCAGGTGTTTTGGGACACAAAATATGCATCTAATGTTTCCTAGGTGAGAACATGCACCAAGGAGAGCTTGGCATCCTCTTTTGAGGGGTGGCACAAGTCATTGCTTGACCAGAAGAAATGGTCACACATCCCTAAATGCTCCCCCAGCCTCCCAGCAGTGTCAGAACCTTTACCCCAGGATTTGCCTCCAGCAGCATTCCCTGCAGCTGCCCAGGCTGAGTGTGGAGGACCAAACCCAGGGTGCTCAGGATGCTTGGGCTGAGAGAGGAGGGGAATCTCTGGGCAGAGGGAGAGCTCTGCCAGGCTCCCCCCGGGTGCTGCTGGGGGAGCAGGGTGGTTTCTCACTGTGCCAGGGGTAAATGAGCTCATGGGCACAGCTCTGGGGCTGGAGGTGCTGCAGGAGGGCCCAGGAGAGCAGCCTGAGCTGCCAGTCGTGAGCAGGAGCAAATGAACCGTGGGGTGTTTGCAGCCTCAAGGCTGGAATTACTCATTGAACAGCTCTTTGCTCAGCACACGAACCCCTCAGAGGAGAAGGGAGTCCTTCCAAATGCCTTCTCCCCATCTAGAGACTGTTCTGGATGTGATATCACTGCTCTGTGCTTATCTGTCTGTTCCCCATCCCCTAACTCTGCTCTCAGTGGCTTTGGCATTCAGAGCTCATGTGTCCCTACACAAAGCAGAGCAATTACAGCCTGATCTCAATGTGGTTTTCATTACAGCATTAACAAAACATTTCTTATTTATGGGCCTCTCTCTTGGGCAGTTTCTCCAGCTCAGAGTGTGTTCCAGTGTCTTCCTGCATTCCCAGCTCCCCACAAAATGGGTTTGAAATACAAACTTTGCTTGCAGAGTTGTCACAAAGAGTGGCATGAGAGGAGGAGGCAGCCAAGAGGAACAGAGACTGTAAGTGGGGCAGAGAATTAGGGAGGTGTTTTGGCTCATCTGAGGTGACAAAGGGACAATGGAATTGCTCAGGATGACTTGAGGCTGCCAGCTCAGGTGGGGTGAGGTGCAGAGAAGAGCCTTCCTAGCACAGGGGGTGCTGGGTGAGAGCAGCCAGTGTCCCACCCCAACTGGGCTGTACTGGTCTCATCTCCTGCAGAAACAGGAGACTGGGGCAAAGCACCCTCTGAGATGTGCTTTGGTTGAATGCAAATCATAAGGACAGGGACAGCAGGAGGAGACTGTTGGTCTGTGACATATGGGGAGTTTGGTAAACAGCTTTTGCAGCCTTTTCTGGACTAAAGCATTGCTGATGCTGCGAGTCCAGCAATATTGCAGTGGAAGGTGGGGATGTTGGGCTTTCCCAGACCCTCAGTGAGGGACCCTTGCAGCCTGATTTCAGTGCACCACTGGGTTCTTGGGTGGCCCATTAACCAAAGAGAAGGTCCTGGTTATATGGCTAAAAGAAAGTGCTGCTCTCTGTTTGGTCACCCCCTTTGGGTTCTTGTGCTTCTCTTTCACTGAAGTTTCTCTTTTTTATTGAAGCATCATGCATATATTGAAGCTTTTATCATTATGGCTGGGGAGTATTCCAAGTCCTGGCTTGCCAAAAGGTTACACCCGGCTAATGGCATAAGAAACTACTCACTCTTGCTGGGAATAATAGATTTTACAGGCTGCAGGTAGTTGTGAAGGGTGTGGGAATGCTGGGTAGGGAGTTCCAGGAACCTGAGCAGCATCAGGCACCTTGTTGAAAGGGCAATCACAGAAAATGGATGTTTTTGTGAGGGGTTTCACCCTCCAGCTGTGCCCAGCTGTGCATGGCTCAGGCCTCAGCACTGGTGTGTTTGAGTCGTCTCTGTGTTTGTTTTGTCCTGGGGGGGTTTATAGGGTGGTTTTGCCCGAAGGAGGGATTAGAGGGGCACAGATATGAAGCAGGTTGTGCCATGGCTGGGGGCAGCCTTCTCGACAGTGAGGCATTGCAGTGTTTCCTGGAGGTGTCCACGCTCTTCCTGCACTGTCTGAAAGTTGGTCAAACCCTTCCCCAGAGCTGTCAGAGGAGGCAGATCGATCCCTGCACCGTTCCCCATCCAGCCCCAAGCCAAGACCCCAAATGACGTGCCGGGCAGGGAACGCAGCGACACCGAGTCGAGCTCTCTGCCCACCCTTCCCCAGCCCTGCCACCAGCACTGTCAGCTGAGAGCAGTCCAAGCCACAGAATCCACAATTTTGGCACGAGGTGTGGGCTTTGGGAGTGCTCAGCCCCATCTCTTACTGCACTGGGAGACAAGTTTGCTCCGCAGCAGACCCGAAGCACATCCTTGTCCCAAGCAGAGCCCCTGCGAGGGCACAGGAGGAGTGTTCTTGTGTTTGGTTTCCCCCTGTGAGTTTTCCAGGAAGGAGTCAGATGGCCAGAGTTATGCAAACCAAATGGATCCTCTTTTGTTTAGGGCAAAAGAAAAAGAGTGGCTCGTTTTTTGTGGTGAAACACAAACGTTCTCCAAACAATCTAATCTCTCCCTGTAGCCAGCCTGGCCAGCCTTGAGCTCCCTCCTGGGACTCCCAGGCTGATAAACCTTCGAGAGAGGCATGGACTGATGTGAGCTGGGGGTGGGAAGGGAGAGAAAGAGAAACAAAAACCGAATGAGATCTAAGCAAAAGGCCTTGCAAGATGAAGCAGCTTTTGTTTGAGTGAATGCTGGCCCTTGGCTTGGCAGGGTTAGCAAAGGAGAAAACAAGGCATTGGTCTTCCTATTGTTGGCATGTGTGTGCTGAGACAATGCCATAAATGTGTGGGAGTTAATGATACCTCCATAAATCAGGGTGAGAGCAGCACTGTGGGGCCACATGGGCCACCACTGCACATCTGCCTGGAGTGGGAAATGCTGCTGGCTTGGCTTGGTAAGCCCATGGCAAACCCAAGCCCCCCATGAACCCAGGGCTGGGCTGGAGGGGATGGGAGGGGAGGAGCTGTAAGACCACTGCTCTGCACCCTTTAAATGCCTTTGACAGGAGGCAATCTCCTGGAGTGTGGGGCTAGCAAGGGGATGTTCTCTGCTGGAATCATCTGCTCCTGATGTTTAACACAGTGGAAATGTTCCTGCACTGAGCCCGTGGGAAAACAGCACTAACCTGGCACTCTCCGTGCCAAGGGCTGGAGCAGGGACCTAGAGGGATCCCAGGGACCTAGAGGGATCCCATGGGTCTAGAGGGATTCCATGGGTCTAGAGGGACCCCAGGGACCTAGAGGGATCCCAGGGACCTAGAGGGATCTCAGGGATCTAGAGGGATCCCATGGGTCTAGAGGGATTCCATGGGTCTAGAGGGACCCCAGGGACCTA
Source organism: Xenops minutus (assembly GCA_035221455.1). Lineage (NCBI taxonomy): Eukaryota > Metazoa > Chordata > Aves > Passeriformes > Furnariidae > Xenops > Xenops minutus. The sequence goes on along the minus strand of JAWWEE010000347.1, from coordinate 154 downwards.
GAGGGACCCCAGGGACCTAGAGGGATTCCATGGATCTAGAGGGATCCCAGGGACCTAGAGGGATCCCATGGATCTAGAGGGATCCCAGGGACCTCGAGGGATCCCAGGGACCTAGAGGGATTGCATGGACCTAGAGGGATCCCAGGGACCCTGA
>JAWWEE010000346.1:0-12772 GCA_035221455.1 Xenops minutus | reverse complement strand
TCATGAAATATTTTTTTTTTGTCAAAGATGTTGAAGAACATAACAAATATATATTAAAAAATACCCTTGATATTACGACAGTGAAGTGGATTGCTCCCCATGCCCCCTTGCCGTGATCCCCCAGAGATGTCCCAGGAAGGACCCACACACACCCCGCAGGACAGGAAGCAGAGAGAGGGTTTATTCCCACACTCAGGGTATTTGAGGGGGCTTCAAAGGAAGTGAGTCACTACCAATCACAACCAAGGGTTAAAAAGCCAATGGGGAAGGGGTTAACAACAGACCAATGAGGGGGGTTTTTACATTGACCCGTCCAGGTACATTCTTTCATACTAATAAGGGTCTTCTCAGGGGGTTTCTGGGACGCAGGAAGGTAACACAGGCAGGGTAGAATACATTTTACAACACCATAAAAGCTTGTTTTCAAAGCATTATGGCTAGTTTTCTCCATCTTCTTCAGAGACCCATCTCTTTCAGGCTTTATTCCAACTCTGGTATTGTAAGTTTATTGCTACGTGATATTGTCCAATAGTTTCCTGGATTTTAACATTTAGTCAGACTTACCTAGTACCTGTGATAGTAAACATTCATATCTCTGAATGAATAATTGACATAATTCTTAAAAATCCGATATGATGTAGTTTTGATATTCCTTCTTGACTGACTTGAAATCATTGTTCATTTCTATATCTGTTCTTATTTATATCTGTTCATATCAAAACAGTTAATTGAATTGGGGAATTCAGAAGGCACAAACAGATTGCAGAGATGTTAATCCTGTGAACACAGCTGGTATCAATTGCTCTTTTATTCTTCTTGTGTATTGCTCCTTGTGGTATATTCTTAAGGTGAAGAACATCTCAGCTTGTCGTCACTAAAATGTTAAAAGTCACTGAAATGTCCATGACCTCTCTGATCACTGATGAAAGATGCAGCTGAACAGTAACAGTTACCCTTCAATTCAGTTGCCATCCCTAGAACTGTGAAAAAAATAGCTAAAAGGAAAGCTTTAGATGGAGCATATGAAATTTTTTTTTTCATTCTATAATTCAGTTTTTAATTTTATTATGGATAGTGACGGAATAATGACTTTGTTCTAAAATAGAAGATTTCCTTTCCCCTTAATAAAAAGAGAGACACCTTTATGATCCTTTTTCAACATCTATTTGAGTACCTACACACAAAAAAAGAATGCCAAGCCAAAAAAAATGATAATTCTTATTTTAGTGTCTAAATACATCTGTCTGCTAGGAAGATTTTCAAAATTGAAATATTAAAGGCAGGAAACTGAATTGGGACAATGGGAGTGAGAATACATTTTGCCAAGGAAGGCTTTGGTGAATGGAGTCCATTACCAACATATATATCAGCAAGTCCCCAAAGTGCATTAGAGTGCAGGCTGATCAGTTCATGAAAAGTAGTTTACAATATCTGTGAAAAAATAAAACATGCAGAGCTTAAATCTGTGATGTACTATGAGGCTCAAACTCCAAATACAAAACTTGTACAGAATTTCCAAGTTTCAGATAACCTTTTCTTCCTCTGAAAGTCCTATATCCAGTATGGGAGAGCACTGTGGTAGGTCTCATAGTGTTTGGTGAAAGGAAAATCCAGCTATTACAAAAGTGAACACTATAAATTTGAAAACTATAAAATTAAGTATTTTAGATGAAAAAAGTATGACCAGAAATGTATGAATTAGAAAATATTTAAGACATTTACAAGCTAATCAATATCTGGAATTGTTTACTATAGTGTAAAAATAAATAGTGAAAACATTCAAGCAAAAAATCCCTGCTTTCTATGAAGCAAATGGAAAGAGGTTATAAAATATAGATGACACCTCTTTCCCCCAATTTAGAGCTCTTCAGCATACATAGACAGAAAAACATGAAGGTTTTAAAGATAAATAATAAATCATAATCTAGAAGAGGGTGACAATAGTGAAAGGAGTAAGAAAACGCAGTAATATTATGGAAAAACAATTTTACATTATTTAATTTTATATAATTATAATTCTATACTTATATATTAACATAATTTTAAATAATATTATTTATTAAAAGCATACTTTTTTTTTTTAATTGATATCTATTACAATGTGATTGGTCGTTGACAGATCTCAACCCAACTGCTCTCTTACTCCCCCTCCTCAAGAGAGGTGGTGGTAGGGAATAATATGCAAAAACTTGTGGATCAAAATAGTTTATTATTACCATCATCGGCAAAACAGACAAAACTTAAAGAAAATCAATTTAATCTATTTGCCGTTAAAAATAAAGTTTGATGGTGATAAGCAAAGCTGAAAATCAAACCAGCTTGCTTTCTTCCCAAGCGCAACTTGACTACTTCCTTTCTGATTCTTCTGTCTCGCCAACACCTCTGCCCAACAACACAAGGGAGGGTGGAGAATGGGTGGTAGTGGCCAGTCGACAACTGAACCTTTCTGCTGCTCCTTCCTCCTCACACCTGTGCTCAATTGCAAAGCTGGCTGGCATCAGTTCTATCTCTTCTGTCAGTCCTTGTCTCCTTCTCACAAAGGCCATCCCTGCAGCTCCCCAATACCCAGAATCTTTCCACATAAACCCAAAGCATAGTCAAAGGTGGAAGTATCACAGCACAAGTGAGTGGTTTTGAAAATCCAGAAGGCAGCCTCAAGTTGACTTTCTGGACCACTGTACACAAGACTGTGTCAAGTAACATCAATTAACACATGTTATAAATGTTCTCTTTCCTAACCACTAAATGCATTCATATTTAGCAACACAGTTGGCAGTTTGGGCATATGTATGATGTGTGAACCATGCAATTTACCCCATTTTTCTGTAAGCAAAGCAACTTACTGCCACTATTGCATTCTATTACAATTACATTACTATTGCAATCAAATTACTATTACGATCAAATTGCAATATTACTATTGCATATATCATGAGCATTAAGATGAAAAGGTAATTGACAGGTTAAAATAATGACTTAACTTCATTGAAAAAGAAGTAAAGGATGATAATTGAATGTCAGCACCCCATTTGCATCACTCATGATGTCTCCTTCACTTGAAAATAGGGCAATCCTTAAAATGCACAGAAAAAACACAAACTATAGATACCAGGCCACTTACATATCTTTTAGCATATAACATAAAAACAAGTTCTCATATCCACTTTCTGGTTTATCTTACATATGTTCTTACCTATAGATACTTATCATAATGACTTTAAGACATGTATAATTCCTGCTAAAACTGAGCTGCAGAACTAATTTTGTATCTCCATATTATCTATCAAGTATGTATAAATACAATATAAGAAATTAAATCTGAAAAAAAACTGTCTCAAAAATACATTTTTAAAAACATTTTAACTTCATAATTTTATTGACATCAGTGCTTGAGATGAAATATAGGAATGTAAGAATGCTGTTTTGTGTCACCTTCCCTACTGCTGAATATTATCCTATGTATATAAGATTCTCACAGGAATTGATGCAACTGTTTATAACTAAGCATAGCCTATGTTAAGCCATGGAAAATGAGGTCTACCACTCCATGAGTAACTTTACATTGTTTTTTTCTCACAAATCTGAGACAGCTCCTTGACTGCTGCACGACTGTATACTGTAATGTGCCGTTTGTTTGAAGTACAATATTTATAAGCCAAAATAAACACTAAAGAAGCAATGAAGAGCTCTGCCAAACTGAATATTGACTGCCAAGCACCAATCTTCCCTCCTCTTTTTTATTCACTTAATATGTGATTTACTAATTTTGACTATAAAGATCAGCAGTAACATAGAATTGAAGTTAAAGCAGCACATGTAGAAGAAGGAAACTAGTAATTAGGGGAGTAAAAGGAGGTAATAGAATTTCCTGAAATTGCCAGAATATGGTATATTGAAGAATCCAAAAGGAACATTATCTCTTTCACCAGTGTGAGATAATTGCACACTAAAATAAGATAATAGCATAATAAAACAATATGAAGGAAGATTTAAACATGGTGTCTGCTTATTTTTACAAAGGAGTAGTTATCATAATAGTATTCAAATAAGTGAAATACTGTTTTGAAGGTGAGTAGGATAAATTGTTTTCCAAGTTTCTTGTAAATAATAAATAGATGCAATGGACTTAAGCTACAATAATGGAGATTCAGAAAAGAAAATTACAAATAAACAAACAAACAAAAAAACCCACAATCAAACAACAACAAAACAACCACACGCACACAAAAAAACCCCTAATCACCAAACAGGAAAAAGACTAGTAAACCTCCTACATCTAGCTGATAGCTGTTTCCTAACTGATACTTAACGTGGGAATTATCTGCCTACAAATTCTGTAGAATGAAACCTACTAGAAAGATAAGTTAATATTAATACATTAATATTAAAAAAGTAAATATTAACAAGTTAAATATTATTCTTTTTTTCAACAGAACTCTGAAAGCCTTTTACCAGATGAATACTTTGCACTAAGATAAACATCTACAGGGCACCTAAAGTTCACAATCAAAATGCTTTTTGAGAAACATCAAACACACTTACTAAAAAGACTGCAGAGCAGAGTACCAGCCATATACTAGTTTGATGATTCCATGGCTGTGACAGCGTAGTAGTAGCATCTCTGCTGTCTGACAGGTTACATTAACCTGAGTAACCACATAATGGCAGGACATGGGTCTGAAAAAAAACCTTCTAGATTTTTTTTCCTAAAGTGTCTTTCTGTGTGCGTTTTTGCATCTCTGTATGTGTTCCTTTATATATCTGTTTCAGCATGATCCACTAGCTGGACAGAAAAGATAGCATATCTGGAATATTATGAATAATGTGTTTTACATAACAAAGGTGCAGATTTTTTAAATGTTAACTTTTTTCTGCCTTCATATCTCTACTTTACATGTTCCTTAAAGCTAAAGATCACCAATGGCATGTTACCAACATAATTGAGATTCACTTACAGGTGATAAAAACATTTTTGAACCATGGGATGGCTAATACAGATTGACTGTTGCCAATGTCTGGTATTCCACTGTGTTTGTTTGTTTGTTTGTTTGTTTTTCTTTTTTTTTTTTTTTTTTTTCTATTTCAGCACAAGATTAAATTCAGAATCACCAAATATTTAATGCATTTAATAACACATATTCCCCTGCGGATTCATATACACTTTAAGTCCTTGATAAGATAGTTAAAAATGGGGGTGAATCTTTTTGTAGTCCTAATGCATAGTCAGTCAGTGAGACCAACAGATACAACCAAAAGCACAACCATTCACAATTTTTTTTTAAATCCTCAGTGTGAGCTGCACAGGACAAGTTTAAGCATTAAGATATGAAAATACTGTCTGATCATTAATTTACCAAACCAAGGTTGGATTCAACTGCAATTGAATTTAAATGTTTACAATCATTAGCATCCTAGAAATGCTGATGCAATTTGTTTACTTATGAGTGAGATATAAAGGCTTTAATAACATAGATTTATTATTATTCATGGACACTTTTTCAGATTTTCCAGTGTGTGAACTAATTTTTACATACTTTCTTGAAATTAAAGCCCGAAAATGTGTCATCTTTACTAGTGACATAAAATTCTTATTCTTTTTTTTTTTTTTGCTTTTTTACTTTATTGTCTTGTTGTCATGACCACCTGAAATTGTCATATGGGAAAAAAACAGTGTTTTTTTTCCTATATTTCGCATCATTCTACATGCCATTAAAAATGTTTTTATCCCTTGATTTTTGTTGCCTGGCATTTTAAGTATAAATTCCAAGTAATTAATCTTTTAAAGTAATTAATCTGCCAAGTTTATCATAGGTAAACCTGAACTTCTGTTCCAGCTAAAAAACCTCTTCTCTCTTTCTGAAATCTCTTTTTGGAAAATTGGAGACTGAGTCGTGGTATTTAATGAAGCACTAAAACAAGCTGGGTTTTTTTAAAGGAACAGCCTGTATTTTTTTTTGTAAAATATAAAACCACTAACAGCAACCCCCAGGAAATTTTATGCCTAGAGATGATTTTACATAAAAGCCCTATATTTGACAGAGAAGTATTTAAAGGGAAATGCCTTCAAAGATCCATTTTTATGATGGTGTACTTTTTTAAAGTTCTGGAAATATTAATCATTTACATGAGAATAATAAAAGTTAATGCAATATTCAATTCCATACAGTAATATGAACTACTTGAAAAATGAGAATATCTGAATAACTGTATTCTGATAACAAGTACGTTCTTGTATGATGTACAAACAAATGCACAGACTCTAACAGTTATGTTTACTATTATCTGAGTCATTCATTCTTCTCTGTTGCCTCCTTATTTCCTGAAAAGATTTTAACACTATTTTACTGTCTTGGCTAAGTCACTTTAAACAGATAGCTGCTCATCCATTTAATACTTTGGATATGGCAAGATAATAAACATATGAGCAAGCCTTCAAATTACAAAGATCCAGGAGTTCATGCATGTGCTGTCTGGGAAGCAGAAGAACATTTTAGTAAGTGTTATAACAGAGTCATAATTAGCTCTAAATGGTTGCTTCTAATCATGCAATGCTATGTAAATACATGAATAAAAGAAAGATATATAAGAAATCCAGAAGTGATTTTTAAGCAAAAAATGTTGGTTGTTTTTGTTTGTTTGTTTGTTTGATTGATTGTTTCTTTCCTTCTTTCTTTTGGGATTTTTTTTTTGGTTGGTTGGTTGGTTGTATTTTTTTATTTTTTTTTTTATCTTGTAATACTAACTCTGATTTTTTACAGTTGGTCTTTATTTATTCCTTTGGCCATGATCATAAACTTACAATAGTTACATGAATATTTTTTTTTTCATGTCAGAGACAGTGACATTAAGACAATAATCTAATTGCTTTGATCTTTATTTTTTCTAGGAGTCTTAAAAGGGCTAGGTTCTCCCTCTGTGTATGCCTTTTACAAGACCTTAGTATAAATGTCCAGGGACAGTTTTTTGGTAATTCAGGAAATAAAAAAGTATTATTGAAAATATGGCACTATTGCTGTCACCACATAACAAGTAACACAAATAATTATAAGTGCTGTACAATATGTACCCAGTTGTACTACTATAGAAGGCTGTAATCCATTTTCAGATTCCTTGATGCATCAAAGAAATATAAAATTAGTCCTTTGATCAGGGAAATGTTGTTTGTTTCTTGTTTTTTTGTTTGGTTGGTTGTTCTCAGTTTCTGCCAACACATTTGTTCTGTGGATGCTTCTTCAGGCCACAAAGTCTGAAATGACCTTTTTTAGTCCTAGTTTGAATTAGTATATTAACAGCAGTAATACTGCAATCCCAAGAATGATGATGCAGTAATTTTCCAGCCTAATCACAATGAACTTCAAGCATATTCATAGGAATTCGATTGAAATTACTGTCTCAAAGTGTTTTTGCAATGTGTGTGAATCACACATGAGGACACAGCCATTAGACAAGTTGTTTGTTGAGCTCATTGGAAATGAAATAGAGCAAGGTACTTTACAAAGTTAGAAGCTCATGTGAACATTGTGTCCAAACGTAAACCTAACTCTGCAGCGTCCACCACTAAACTATGTTCCTAAGTTCACTGCTTTCATGATTTCACAACTCTCAGCTATGTCCTACTTCAGACAACCAACTTAAAGAATAACATAGGCTGTCAGAAATCTTTGTGAGTCATCCTTCCCCATATCTCCCCTTTCTGCAAACCAGACCTGTTTAGAACAAGTTGCTCACAGTTGAGTCTGGTCAAGTTTTGATAATCTTCAAGTATGAATTTTTCACAGCTTCTAAATGTTCTCGAGGTAATTTATTTTCTTGTAATATTTATCGGCAATTTCATACATTCTCTTGCAACTTCCGACTCTTGCCTTTCATTGTTTTATTAGCTCTACAATGATAATGCTAATGTCTCTCTCCTGAGTTTTAACTGTTATTTCTGTGTCCAGAATGATGCAAACTATTTTCCTTTTTTTTTTTTTTTTTTTTTTTTTTTTTTAACACAGTAACTCCTTTTTCAACCTCAGTCACAGTTTTGTAAGGTTGTCTCAGGCCTTCTAGCAATCAATAAAATAATTAAATAACTTAGTATCTTTGCCAACTCACTGGTTGGTAAAGATACTTCGTTAACCCTTCTCTGTTACAAAAATTCACCATAAAGTCATGTATTTTGAACTCCTTAATCAATTCTTCCAATAAGTCTGACTGTCATTACTGCAATGCTCATGGACAACACCCACTGCCTGGCACTGAGAAGTCTGGTGGTGTTGGCCCAAGGGCCCCAGGGACACAGGCTGAACTAATAGAGTTGTTTTCCTTCCTTTCTGCCTGTAAAAAACTGTGTATCAGGTTCAAGTTTTCTTACACGCCTGTTAGCTTCCCCTCTGCTTTTACTTAAAATACTCCTCCATGATATTTCTATTCTTATCACCACCAGATTGATTTTTTTCCAGTTATTATGAAACGTCTCTTTCCTGTACAGTTTCTCTAGGTTTTACATATGCAGCTGGCAGTGTCACACAAGCAGTTGTCCTGAGACCTGGAGTCCCTGTTGGGCAGAACCCTAGTAACTTGAATTTCACCCCTAAAATGTTCCTCTTCTGGATCCCTACTTTGTTGTTGCCAGCATGGGTTAGGACAAATAGTTCTCCCTATCAATATCAAAAAGCTTTATTTGATCATCTTTAGTACCATGAACTCAGCAGTCAAATAATTTTCAAAATTACCTCTACCAACATCTTCTCCTTCCACCTCTGAAGATTCCCTTTCCCTTCACTCTACAATAAGTTAAAAACAAATTGAGGCCTAATATTGCAGGTTACTTATATCTCAGATTCAGACACACCTAAAATATGGAGGATTACAGAAAGAAATGAATCATACTCTCAGAGATTCCCAATGCAAACTAACCATTTACTACATTCTCACTCAGCTATCTTTTTATTCTCTCAGGCAAAAGAAAAATCTGGCTTCATTATTGGAATCACCTTGAAAACCAATCCTGTTCACAGCCAGAAACAATCACTTAGCATGTCTTGGCTAGCTCAAGCACTGACACAAAATGCAACACCACAACCAAAATAGCATCCATGGACTGTCCAAATTCAACATTCACCAAGCTTATCAGCTTCTAGGAGTTAACCTCAGATCTTCTTCCTCTGTCTCTTCCTATGCAAAACTGTCATGAAAACTTTGCTGTGTCGCATTTGTTATTCACTACTTCCTTCAAAATGCTGAGAGAAAAAAAAAAAAAAAAGAAATTGACCTAAATTTAAATGTTCATGTGCAAGTTAGATTTTTAGCCTTTTGCTCTGACTGCCAAGACAAATAAATCTACCTAAGTGCCATTTTTACTACTGGCATTCCTGACCTAAAGGATATTTAAAGGAGAAATTAATAGGAATTGACATAATAATTTAAATTTTCCAATACAGAACAGGACTGTAGTTGGATGACAGCTGTAAAGGGTTTTAAGCAAGTAAGGGTGTAAAGACCATTTTTGTAGTAAGAACTCTGATTTCAGGTTAATGGTCAGTTTTTTTCTTTTTTTTTTTTTCTTTTTTTCACAGCTTATCCAGTTTCTGTCTTGATTAGATACCTTGCCTACAGCTCATTTCAGATACAATACTCACAATATTTCTACTTACATCTTCCCACTCAAGCTCTTCTGTTATTGAATTTGTAGGCCATGCTATCTATTCATGTTTGCTCAGTAGCGTTAAACATTATTCTATCAAAAGTTTGAGTCATCAGCTATACAAAAGAGAATAAGAATATATAAATTCTGATGATTTTATTAGAGAAAAACTTAAGCAGAAGAGGCACTACCGGACACTATATTCCCAGTTAAATCTCAAAGAATAATAACAGTAACAACAAATTTGAAACTAGAAAATTGAATGCTAGAAGAGATGAAGCTGAGAAAAGGAAAAGGAATAAATTTGGTCATGGGGAAGTGGGAAGATAAACAGAAGTTTGAAACAACAGCTGAACTTATTTCAAAGAACCAGAAGTGAAGGAAATCAGTTAGAGATCTGTATAACTATTTTGTCCATGACTGCTAAAAAAAAAAAAAAAAAAAAAACCCCAAAAAAAAAAAAAAAACAAAAACAAAAAAAAAAACAAAAAACAGAGAGAGTAAACTATTATAAGTATATTTAATATTCATGTTCACTGAAAAAAAATTGGTGGGGGCACAAATAAAAAATATTTCAACCCCATAAATTTTATCAGCATCTGGGATCCAAATAACAAATCTCAGTGTCAGACATATTTTACCATTAAATCATTAATCTGAATACAAATATTTGAAGAAAATGCTCTTCATTCTGATAGTCTCAAGACAAACTAGTGCTAACTAGTCCAATTTCATCATTCTGTGTTTAAGTACATCTAAATATCATCTGTGGCACATTCAGCCCCTCTTAAGTGTTCTTATCTTATGATTATCTCCTTTTCATATATTACCTTATAACAATACATCTCAATCTAACTCAAGTTATCATGCTAATTTATGCTAATTTATGCTAATTTACGCAGCCTTAGACCTATGCATATGTGAGGATCTCACCCGAAATAAAGGGCTTCAGCCTTCTGTTCATCTGCACCAGGATGCTTCATATCTGATAAGCTGTTTTGGTTTTTCTGTGCAAATCAACCCGAAATGCAATGTGGATCCAATTAACATGGCTAAAAGCTCATAAAAGCGTATTTAAGCTTATGTCTTATTTTGAAATATGGTTCTTAAAATAAGAGTAAGCTGGGTAGCTGTGGGTGAGCAGGGTAGTGTAAATATGTTTGAAAGGATATGCTGACTCAGAGTCTGTATACAAGATCATGATCTCTAGGATCACCACTGCATGGCTCATATACATAGACAACTTCTATATCAAAATATTTTCCTGGTCAAAAACTTTTTGTTTCTTGTTTTTTTTTTTTTTCTTCCCCACCCCTCACCGCCCCTCTCCCCCGATTTTGAAGTGATTTTTTTTTTTTGTCTATGCTCAGTGCAATTCACTCCCACCTACCACATAGTGTAACAATAAATGTTTTCAACTGAGTCCTCAAATGGCCTTTGTTAAAACTGCAGTGCAAACATCAACTGACATTTTTAAAGTCATGACCAATCCCATTTAAACGTAAGATTAAATAAAAGGTCTGATCATAACCCAAAAAAAACAAAAGTGCAGAATTCACAAAATGCTATTTACAGCTGTATTGTAGGCACAATTATTCCTAGTGTCTGAATCTGAAGAAAAAGCCTATCTTTAAAAACCTGTGTCTTATTCTATATAAGATATACTGACATTTTGATATGTCTTATTGTAGCATTTACAAACTAAGAGCAAATTTTCATGACTGTAACAAGAGAAAATAATGTTGTTTGCAGTTGTTAAGTTTCTTTTTCAGGTATTTTCTATCAGAAAATATACAGCACCTACTAATTTTACAACACCTTAAAATTTTTGAAATCCTTTCAATAGTGGATTCTGGAAGAGACATGTGCTTCAGGACACTGTTCATTATTGTAAACTTTCTGTAATTTCCAAGTGTAATTGTCAACAATAAAGCAATAATAGTAGAGATGTATTTTAATAAGTATATATATAAATCCATACTTAAATTGCCTATTTAGTATGTACATATGTACCTATTGGATGACCCAGTTTATCAAGTATAATCTAAATCTCTGTTGTGGTTTCATTAAAAGTAGTGTGTGATCTTGAACAGAAAGTAATTGTACTAAATTTGCTCTGATGGTGCTCAGAAACACAGTACTAGTGCACATATTGGAAAGGAACCAAAATTTATATAAGATATTTTTATTATTCACAAAATGAGATGGGAGGAAAGCTATGCTAAGTGTTCATAGTTTCTTGAAAAGACAGCCTTTTTCTCTGCTGTTTCTCATGATGGATGACATTTACTAGTGTGCAGGACAAGAGACAAAAATGCACCATAGTACCAATGGAAATATCAGAAAGAAATTTGCAGGGATAGGCTGTATTTTCCAGGCTTTCTCCATCTTCCTTCCAAGTACTTTATATTCTTATCCAAGAGAGGCTGAGAAGCAAAAAGTTATGTAACTCTAAATTCTATGAGCCCATCTCATCAGCACCAAATATAGCTGCTACAAAGCAGAAGGGTTTTTATTATCTCTCCCACTAACAAGTGTTACTTTCTACATATTGTTTCAGGCCAGTGCTGTCATAAGGTAGTGAAAGAATAACAGCACAACACATGTTTGCTTGTTTGCTGTTATTATGCCATTATTTCAATCTTTACCTTTCCTTACATTATTGTCTTAACTGTGATCCTGAGCAGGTTAGAGTTTTGAAAAATGTTCCCATGCTCGTTTTCTGCTCAGGGACAAGATAATTTTGTCTTCCTACCTTTGGTATCTTCTGCTCATGAAATATTGACACTGTTCAGTCATTTCTGATTGCCTGACTCTACTTGCGCTGTCACAAGTCTCTTGCTGAAAATATGCTTCATCTACCTGACAATGTTAAAGGATGCAACTGATCCAGTTCTGAAATTTTATCCAGTATCAAATCCTGCTCCAAATATTAAGAGATTGAACAGCTTTTTAGAGTGCTTTACCATTACAATGTATCAATTTATAAATTACATAACTACAGGAAACTACAGAAAGAAACTTAAGAGATATATTATCTTGATGCCATAAGGAGAGGGGGAAAAATGCTTTCCAAGACAACTTTATGTGGGTAAAGTAGAGAAGAGTTCTTTTACTTATAGGGTTTTGGGGTACAGAATATAA
>JAWWEE010000345.1:0-12788 GCA_035221455.1 Xenops minutus | reverse complement strand
CCTGGGTGTAGCACCAGCTCTACTACAGGTGTGCACTCACCTGGGTGTAGCACCAGCTCTACTACAGGTGTGCACTCACCTGGGTGTAGCACCAGCTCTACTACAGGTGTGCACTCCCCTGGGTGTAGCACCAGCTCTCTACTACAGGTGTGCACTCCCCTGGGTGTAGCACCAGCTCTACTACAGGTGTGCACTCACCTGGGTGTAGCACCAGCTCTACTACAGCTGTGCACTCACCTGGGTGTAGCACCAGCTCTCTGCCACAGGCCCACTCGACATTTCTGCCGGCGGAGGAGGACTCGGTACCCTTGACATCGCCAGTTTGAAGCTTGAACAGTATCTCACAACTCAGAAGAAATTGAGACTTGATCCTCACCCTGTCAATCCACAAAAGGAGAAAAAAACCCATCAAAACTAAAGCCAGCTTGAGGAGCACTGTTAAATCTTGTGAATGAGTTCAAGCCACCACCTCCCTCCCCTCCAAGCACCTTCAGAGTAGGAAGTCCCATGAAATGTTCTCGGGTGTTGCCACATGTTTGCTGAGGAGGGGATGCACCACGTCCCCTCCCTCCTCAACATGCAGCTCCTTACAGGAATAAACAAGGGATAGAATTTCCTCCAAGACTCACACAGGAGACTCCCCACTTAACTCAGGATTTACTGCTTTACCCTGAGGCCACCGTTTCAACTCACTACTTACTCCTTATTTTCATTTTAAGAGTTTCAGAGATCAGACAAACGACGTTCTTAACATGAAAAAGCTACAGGTGCAACGTGCAACCCAAACTGAAAAGCAAACCAAACCCCCAAGTTCAGAGTGACTCCAGAAACATCACCAGAGCAATTCCCTATGGCTCAAACCTCCTCTGATGCCTTACTAATATTAGGGAAGGTGTTGGGGACCATTTCTCTACTCCAAACTGACTTCCTTTGGCCACAGGGAAATTCTCATTGTTTGATATCCCAGCAAAGCTCCCAATTCCCAATGACAGTGCCACCTGCAGAGAACATGGGGGTGAGAAGCACTGCAGCACAGGAAATGAACACACAGGCAGGCTCAGACACCAAGTCACCTGAAGGGAGCTTTTGAAACAAAATAGAATAAATAACCCAGCTCTGACTTCTGCGTGCTGATCCCTAAGGCAGGTACACAAACCACCTTCAAAGATGAGCTTGGAAAGCTGGATTCATAACTTGGGCAGAGATAAAAGCATCACATGCCTGAGTTCAGCCTTCTGCTAAATGCTTTCTGTTTTACAGGGGGTTTCCCTGCCTTCCTCTTCCTGCACACACAACCACGAGAGCCCCACTGCTGCTCCTTCTGCCCTTGGAAGGACAGAGAAAGGGATGAGTAAAGTAGATAAAACTGGATCACCTCATTCCAACCTCCTGCCAGGGGGCTGGGTCCATTCCCATCCCTGGAAGTGTTCCAGGTCAGGTTGGATACCCCTTGGAGAAACCTGGTCTAGTGGAAGGTTGGAATAGATGGTCCCTGAGGTCCTTCCAACCCAACCCATTCCATGAACAAATATCCTCATCATTCCCCCCAAACTGCCATGAGCAGAGCCTGGAGGGTTTAATCCAGTGGCAGGGACAAACTGCAGACTGCTGGCACTGATGGAAACCTGAGTGCTCTCACATTAAAGTGCTTTACAGACTGCTTGCATTTGAAGCTTGGAAAAAAAAATGTTGATTTCTAAAATGCTGATTTTTAAAACCAACATTTTAAAAAGAAAGGGACATCCATATGCACCTTGCTGCAGGCTTTGTTGCATTAGTCTCAAGATAACCGTAATTCCCTCAAAGAAATTCAAATATACAACTTTGTGCCACTCAAATGAAGCCAAAATTAGCAGACAGTACTTTTCAATGGTTATCTGATTGCTCTCCCATGGGCAGCATTCAGTCTTGTCTCCAAGGACATCATCCCTTCGCCTACAGTCACATTTGGGGGACAGATAAAATCTGAATTCCAGGACAAGCAGCAGGAGCCGCTTCCTCCTCCTCCTCCTCCTCCTCCTCTCCAGGGAGTTTTTGTGCCCTTTCCAGTCCACGGGCAGGACAGTCCCGAGTTTTCCTCCCCTCCACCCAGGCTCGTGGGTTGTTCACAGCTCTTTTAAATCGACCTTATTTGTCGTGATGTGTTTTCCAGCACAGCACCAACAGCTGAGAGGAGGAGGAGGAGGAGCAGCCAGGGGAAGGATGAAGGTTTTCACCTCCTCACCACGACCTGTGTGCACAAGGAGCAACAAGATGCTGGGCTGATGGGAAGGTTTGAGCAGAGGAAAGCACAAGGAATAAAGAAATAAATAAAGCACAAGAGTGAGACGTGAAATTAGATTCTGCTGTTGGTATTGTTGAAATTGCAGCTTCAGTGATTTCAGCTTTTAAATAAGGCTTTTCTACTTGCAACACAAGGTATTCTGGTTTCTGCTAAAATCCTTCCTTATGCAGAGGCAGAAATAATGCAACTTTTATTTAAGAAGCATTCGAGGGATGAAGAAAAAAAAAGCAAAAATAACTTAAAGTAACTTTTAAATTCTCAAACATCACTCTGGTCCCTCCATCTCCCCACACAGCCAGCACAAAGGAAGGTGTGAATTCAGCCTCAAGCCACGACATCCTCCTTGGCTTCTCCCTCACAGCGATTCTGGGCCCAGCCCATTCCTGAGAGACCCCCTAAAGCTCCTCCTTTCCACACAAAGGTATTTAGCAGCAATAAGCGATTTTCTAAAAGAAGAACATTTCCAGGTAAACTGGAAGCTATTCCACTTCCAGAGAGACTGGAGCCATTAAGCACCTCCACACTTGGAAGAGTGGTTTAACACTAAAGGTAATTATGCAGTTCAAAGACTCCAGTGGGCCCTTCTTGAAGGCAAATCGGTAAATTTAGTGGCAACACGTCCCTTTATGGCATGAAAATGAGGGATTAAAGAGAAGGGAAAGAGGAGGCAACTTCTTATGTTATTCAACTTATTCATCAAAGCTGGTGGAACACCCTGAGAAGCTGAAGGTTTTTCTGGAGGGCACAAATTAATCCAAAATTCCCACAGCAAACTCCAGAAGGCTGTTGCCATCAACCATACAAATGGGGAAGGAAACAGGGAACGATGTGATGCAAAAATTGAAATTTTAACAGCTAATTTCTCTATTTGAACAGGATTTTAAGGTGCACCTAAACATCAGCTCCATCTCACACGTGCAAAGAAGTTTTAGAAGGTTTCTGTGGTCCAAAGGCAAAAGAAATGTATGAGCTTGAGAGACAGAGAACTATTCAATATCCCCTGAGTTGCTAGTCTTCTATCGTGTAACCTTCCCTCCCAGATGGTCTGGACAAGCAGGTGGAAATAGAAGTCCTGATAAAGTGCTGATGGAATTGCTGCATGGCAGTGCAGCACCCATTGTGGCTCTAAAATGGCCCAAAGGTTCCCCATTTTAAAGATTTTTCTCTTATTTGGAAATCCCTTTCAGCCTGGTCTGTCAAAGCTTTCTGCAGATGTTTTATGAGGCAGTTAAATGCAGTTAAAAAGAGATATTCAACTCCACAGTTCAGTAAGGCAACCAAATACCTGTCATTGAGTGATATCCCAGCAAGCCAGGATGGGAACAAAGAGGGAATATCCATTGCTTCCTTTTGCCAAAATCACCTGTGAGGGAAAACGTGCTGCTTGCCTTGCTTGGGCACAGGGGAAACCCAGCAAAGAGCACTGAAATATATCCTGAAAACCTGCCTGTGCTGCTGAACCTTCAAATGCTGAATCACTGCTCTGGCAGGGACCAACAGCAAATGTATTTTAGAATGAAGCACAGCACAAGGTAAAGTGGAATCTCTGCAATCAGCAGGGCACCCCCGGTGTTTATTTGCTCATGAACACTTAATATTGCCCCAGTTGTCACTTCCTGCCCAGCAGTGCTGGCACCTCGGCACTAGGAGGGAATTGGAAAGCGCTGCAGGCAGAGGGTTTAGGAAAACACTTGGTAAATAATTCAGAGATCACAATTCTTTCCGGCCAGGAGAGGCAGGGACAGGCTTGGAGGAACGGGCAGAAAGATCAAGATACAGGAGACAAAATATAATCTCAGGGCCCCCTGTGAGCCCACAAACAGCCTTGGATATAAATACCAACCACCCTTATCTCTGGCCACGGTTGAGATTAGAGTTACAAAGGAGTTCTCACCCCATTACAGCCACTTCCACATGGAGACATTTTATCCAAGGACCAGAGCAGCCCTTTTTGAAGCACAGGAAATGTTTCCTTGTTACCTTGTCCTCCTAATTATGTCCTGACTTTACAGCTCAGCTCAAAACCTCACCTGCTGTTGGAATCAACAGTAAAACCATGCTGGGAGAGCAGAGACTTGACCTGAGAGATGTGGGGAGTAGCAACTCAACAAATAATCCCAGCAGAGACCTCAGAATTACCAGACTTTTGCTAGACAGTCTCATTTTCTACTTCTCAAGACAAACCAACTCCCTTTTAAGAAACCAGTAGGTCCCAGCAGAAATTTCCAAGGATATTCATTTTTCAGGAAGTTTTATTCAACAAAAGATAACTTGGAGAAGTCTGTAGAGGAAGGATATTTTTAATTAAGTGTTTCAAAAACTGAGTGGCTGCTGCTTGGACCAGCAAGGCATCAAAGACTATCCAAGAAGAGCACAAAGCACAGAGAAGAGGAGAGAGACAAAGATAATTGGAGCAATAAAACAAGGGGATGAGATATGGAAGCACAGGAAAAGACCATTATCTTCCTGCATTCTTCAAAGCCTTGGAAAGGACAATGGAAGGTGTGGATTTATAAGGCAAAGGACAAAAAAGGGGGGGAAAGGGCAAGTGAACTGAGAGGGCAAAGTGGGATGTGGTGCTGTCTGAGGAGTGGGTGAATCAAAGGAGCAAGTTTTTAGATTTCATGTCCACACTAAACAGAGCATCAACCACCCTTCCTGCCTGGCATTCCACAGCAGATGGAGCATTCCCAGTCCCTGCAGGCCTCCAGAGTGGCAGGAAATGTGCTCTGGGTGAAACGCAGGTGAAAGTCAGGCACAGGGAGCTCAGAGGTTACACAGAGTTGCCTAATTATTAACAGGGTGGCGTAGAACAGACTGCAGAGAGGGAGCAACCAACCTGTCCCCATAAAAACAGACTTCAGGTTAGACATTAACACTGAGGACAGATGGAAGTGACCAAACCAAAACCAAGTCTTGAAGGGAAATCTGGATTACAAAAGTGAAAGGCTGGAAACAAAGACATGTGAACAGTCCTACGACAAGAAGTCAGTCACCACCTGGAAAAAACAACTATAAAGGAGTGACATGAATGGGATACACAGACTAAACTGTCCCTGAATTAGAGGAAAGGATAATTTACACCAAAAATGTGGCTGTGAATGAAGCCAGGAGTGTGCACATTCCACCTTCTGTGCTCTTAAATCCCACCCCCCCCCAAAAAACAGCTCGTCCTTCACTTGCACCCTGTCGAAGAGCACAGAAAGTGCTGAGCTGGAAATGACACATGGAGTTTCATTTAGAGTCTTCAGGCCTAAGAGAACAGACTGGAAAATCCACACAATCACAGCAGAGGAATAAAAGGAATGAACTGGCATGCAGTGAAATGCCAGGGCAAAGGACCTGTGGCTTCTCATTTGGGAGAGCTGGAACAGGGATAACCTGGTTTCCTTAAAATCCAGAGCAAATGATCACTCTCCGTGCTTGTCTCTTGATTCCAAGGCATTGTGTGTCACTCCTTGTCCAGAAAACTCATTACCAAGTTGAAAGTGGTACTCCAGAAGTGCCTTTTTTTTATTTTTCCTGGACATGCCAGATCATGAAAAATTAGAGGAGTTACCCGGAAAAATCATCTTCCACACAGATACTAAAATAGAGTTATCCCAAGACACTCTGAATATTGGCAGCACTAGAGCTCAGTAATCAAAACCCCACTTGGAGAAATATTCTCACATTAAGTGTTTCTTCTCCGCTCTTGGAATGTTTTTCATTTTAATTCCCCAGTTATAAAACAGGGGGAGAAAATAAAGTAAAGCCTTGGCAACAATTGCTAATTTGTAATTTGTAAGAACTTGTTAAGGGGGGAGACAATTGTCAGTGAATTGTCAGTGAAAGATCAGCACCGTGGGGAGAATGACAGGTTTCACATGGATTTTGTAGGAACTCATCATTCTTTGGCCTTATCCTTCCAAATCTCACCAGATATAACAGCTAAAACTAAACCAAGGGAAGAGAGAGGAAGTTTGTGGTAAGAAGCAGCCAAGAGTTCTCTAAATAACCTCCTGCTTTTCTAAACAAACCCTCCATGCAAAGTTCTGCTCTTCAGCCCTTAAGTATTTTTGACTTAAGTCTGCCAGTGTTTGAAGAGGAGCAGAAAACTGAATCCCCTTTAACCACATCCAACCCCAGCTATAAATTCCCCAAAGTATATTGGAATTACATCCACACCAGCAAATATCCAAAGTAATCGAATTCTTCAAAGCAAGCAAAACTTGATTTTTTTTTTAGAGCTGCCTTTGAGTCATCACTCCTAATTTCACCATATGTTTGCCTCTTCCTTAACTCTTCCTACTTCCACTTAATCCTCTTGAGATGCTTAAGGCTTAAACCTTCAAAACTGTTTCTCCTCGGAAGTTAATCTTCCTCATAATTTTTTAATACAGATCATAAGCATGTTAACAAGAAATAAATCTTTTACTCTGTTTTTTTCCCCAAAAAATTCGTCTCTCCACCTCTTTTCCCTCCTGGCAATCCATTGCTGATCATTTTACTGCTCTCACAAGGTAAAATGTTATTTAAAGGCACCAGCTCAGGTCTTACAGCAACCATAAGCCTGGCAGAGATCTGTGTTCAATAAGAAACTTGATCTCATTTTGCAAAAGAAAGGTTTGTTATTGCCCATGAACTCTTTTATTTCAGATTCTCCCTCACAGGCAAATCATAAAAAGGGTTTTACAGCCTCAGTTTCTGCTTGCAGGGTAAATGTTACCTGTCACTTGTCAAGTAGCTCTGCTGCCATTTTAGCAATTTTTTAAAAAGTAAAACATTTGCACTTCCATAGTCATATTTCAAATTAAACTAAAGCCATGAAAACTCCTCTTTCCCAGCAAACCTCCCCCCTCCTGGGAGGGCTCCCTGGCTTGGCAGCAGCAGCAGCATTTCCCTCCCCTTTGCAGATTGTTCAGCTCCTGGCAGAGCTGTTAGAAACACCTCACACCCCTCGGATCCCCCCCAAGTCCCCGGGAGCTGGAAATGACAGGAAGAAAATGCCCACGTGGTTGATGTCTAATGACAAAGAGTGACCTCCAGCACCCACCGCTGGAATCCCCCCCACGCCTCTATTTACATCAGCTTGCCACAGACACAAACATCTGGGAGCCTCACTGAACACTCTCCTGTTGTCACCTTGGGCTGATATTTCCAAGAGTTCATCCAATCCAGCTCCAGCTGAAATACAGTCCCTGTCATTATTATTATTATTATTATTATGGAAATTCAGCTCTGAGATTATCAATTTAGAGATTAAAACACGTGGCCAAAAGCAGAGAGCAGAGCACAGGATTCTTTCCCTCCTTGCAGCTGCAGCACAGCTTCAAAATGGTTGGCAGAATGGTTTTAATCTAAATAAATGTAAAGATTGTGTGGTTGTCAAATGAACCCATTCTGTGAACCAGCACGTAAACACAGGTTGCTTCATTCCAGCAAAAAACTCACTCCAAGCCTTATTTCTTAAGAAACAGGAATTACAGTCCCATACAAGCCCATCCTACCAGGAATCTGTTGGTAGAGGCAGGAAGGGTCTTTCATTTTCTAAGTTATTTTGTTTAGGCTTTTCTCTGACCTTATCAGACATCAGCAAGAGAGGGAATAAGGAGAGGAAGGAGATGGGAATCAAATTCCAACCAACCTCCCCCTCCAATCCACTGATATATTCCTCAAAAATCATCAGTGTTTTCTCTAAAGGATATCCCACCAATTTCAGTAAGTGTGATGGTTTTACTACCCTGATTTAATAATCGTACTCACATCAACATTAAAAAAACAACAAACACACACCTTACCAAGAATCACACTCTAAAAATAATTATTGTAACAATTCACCTTCACCTACACCCATATCTGACTATTCCAACTGTTCAAAAACAAGATTGGATCAATAAAACAAAGAGCAAACAAATAATTCCATATCTTAGATATTCTGTATTATATTCTATAGAATATCTGTAAAAGCCTGGGCCAGGGGCATTTTATTTCTGTTTGGTGACACTGCCAAAGTGCTGCCTTCGTGCTGCTGGTATTAATGTTGTCATTTCTGTTGTAAGTGAGAAAAAACCCAAACCAAGTCTAAATCACAGCAGTTAGAAATATTTGCTCCTGAGCACCACTGGGGCTTTTATGCCACTGGCAAGTTGGGGGTGCAGAAAGGGGCAGGGAGAGAGAATTCCCAGGATAGAGCTGAGTATCATCTGCAAGGCTCGAGTTTGTGCTCCCTGATGAAATTCCAGGCAGTAACATTTAAAACACAGCTCCCTGAGATCTCAGGGCTCTGAAGGGCACAACGTGCTGGTGATTTCCAAGCCTTCTGCACCCAAACACCCCCAGTGACAGAGTAAGAACAGCCAGGAGCTGGCAGGAAGTCTTGAGTGATTTGTCTCTCTCTCACGCAGCAGAGAAACACCGTTCCCTCAATTTCCTTTAGTGCCCACAAGTGCTTCTAAGAAATTCACCAAACGTGGTTTTTAAGCACAACTTGTTGAGGTTGAGCATTTCCATGAAAAAGAGAGGTGGAGGAAATGAAGGCACCATAAAGTCTCCCCCTCATGAACTGCTGTTATCAAAGAAAAGTTGTATATACAATTATGGTCTGATTTATAATTTATTGAACAGATTTCTTAGCAATGTGGGCAGAACAGTAATTAAAGCTACATTTAAACAAACCCAAACATATTCTTAAATGACTTCTCCATCTGATCAAGTCCCACAAGCAAACTTCTACCTGTTTAGCTCCAAGTCCAGCAAGTTTTTCTAGACCATTTCCTCTGCCCATGCAATTTTGCTCAAGTATCAGTTCTTGTCACAGCCCTAACAAAGATATTCACCTTTACACTCATTTTTGAGATAGTTTATTGGTAAATACAGCAACTGAGGCTGCATGGAAAGGAGGAAAAAACCTGTTAAAGCAAATCATGTTGTGAACCTCTACAAGTACCATTCCTCCACATTTTGAGTTTAAAATATGCATTTTTATAAGTTCAGTTGGAACTGAATGAAGGTAAGTTTCCATTTTTAGCTCATCACCTCAGCCTGTGCAGGTTGATGCTGTACTGATGTCACTGGCACGTGTGATGTCACATCTGACACTGTTCCAACTGTACCTCTGTCAAAGCAAAGGGTGTCCTGGCAATTCCAAAGGAAAAGCAGTGATCCAGAGTCCTCAAACTTCCTCAGAATTCCTCAGCAATGTCAGTGTCCACTGCCCAACTACACTCTAAAAGTCTAAGCATGATCCTATACAAAATGTTTCTAAACATGTAAACAATTTAGATTTTCAGGAACAACACTACAGAACTGACAAGATTATTAACTAATTAAAACCAGTACACTTGCAAATGAACACCCTGACTCCTCTGTATCTAATTCTCTTACAGGTGTGCACAAAGGCATCCCTTTCTGCTGGAAAAGTCTTTGTCTTATCAGCAGTTGGATCAATTTTTAAAAGCACCACCACTGCTGTCTATGATTCACAGCCTGAGTATTACCTCAGACCCAGGTTAGAATGCACAATATAAATTCTGTGTTTCTGGTTAAAACCATTTTTAAAGTCCACAGTTGTAAAACAGAATCTATCCAGTAAAGTCTCCAACACATTAAAAAAGCTGAGCTGAGATCTCACAATGAACATTTTAGTACCATTTTCTCTCAAAGCCACCAGGATCCTACTGGCTCCTACTGTATCCATGGCCCAAACAGCATCCTCCAGTTGGGAACTGGGTGTTGGAATGTTTAATCCCTCCCAGGAGCCTGACTTTAGGAACTCTACACACATCTAAATATACACAGAGCTGCAAGGCCAGTGACACCTCACAGGACACAACGGTGCAACCACTGCCTGCAGCCAGAATTCCCTCACTTGGCCAAAGAGGGACTCCCCAGTATTTCCCAGGAATTTGCTACACTCAGTGGTTGAGTGTTTAGGTCTTTGCAGCCCTAAAAATGTGAAGAAAAAAACCCAACCCAAAGCCAACCCCCACAAATTCCATTTCATCTGCACTGTGTGTTTTCTTGAACCTTCAGCTATTCACAGCAGAGACTTCCAGAACCACTCACTGAATATCCCAATCCACAGGGATCATCCAGCACAGACACCCCAACAACCCCAGCCTGTCCCATTGTCCAAACCCTCCTGGAGCTCTGACAGCCTCAGGGCTGTGCCCACTGCCCTGGGCAGCCTGGTCAGTGCCCACCACCCTCTGGGGAAAGACCTTTCCCAAAATCCAGCCTAACCCTCCCTGACATGGCCCCAGCCCTTCCCTGGGTGCTGTCCCTGCTCACAGGGAGATCAGTGCCTCCTGATTAACTCCTGCCTTCAAAACAACCAGTAAAGGGATATTTGGTAACAAGACCTTCTGACACATTTATAGAAGCAGTTGCTGACCACCAACACTTTCTTTGCCTCCTCCAAGCTACAAACACTTCAATCCCACAACAGTTTCCTGCACCATCAGGTGTTTCCAGACCTGGACACACATTTTATCTGAGGCCTCTCAAGCACAAGAGAGTTCACAGGAGCAGCTTATTGACAGAGAATCAAGAAGCAACACTCAATAAAAGGGTTTTGGCTGGTTTCTGTTGCTTATTTTTGGTTGCTTTTTTTTTAAAAAAACCACGTTTTTGTTGTATTTCCTCCCCGTACTGAGTAGAAAACACCAGCAGTTGGAGGTTGGGGGAATCAGCAAGATCTTACATAATACTCCAACCGTGCAGCAAATTGAGCCAAAGCTGGGAGGAGAGAAGGAATTTGACAAAATTACAGTGGATATTTCCAAGTGTGGAACTACAAACGCGATCAATAACACAGCAATAGCTCCTGATTGTACAACTAATAGGTGTATTTCCCAGCTTTATGCCCAGCTTTGCAGAAATAACATCTGGGAAGTGATGAAGATGATGATTCCAAGTTCACAGGTCCAAGGGAGGGACCAGCAAACCCCACGGGGAAAACACTGAGCACAAGGGGTGCCAAGAGCAAAGCTGGTAAGTCCCTCTCATTGTAGGCTGCACTGGTATCCACAAAAATCACACTGGGAAACAAACTCTCAGTCTGTTCCTAACGCTGGGTCTGCCCAGAGACTCAAGCTGCACTCAGAGATTAACCCTGAACCTCCCACACCGAGAAAAGAGTCTGGGGAATTGACTGTTTTTAACGTTTATCAGCTCTAATCAATCCAGTAATATTGTCAGAACTGGTTCCTCCTCCATGTCAAAGCAGCAGCAAACTGTACTATCAATTACACAGGAAATAAAGAAGGGTTTGAAGCACTTCACTGTGGTCTCCCCTGAGCCCTGGGTCACACCAACACCTCTTCCACTTTAACCCCCTCCCTGCCCTGTGTCTTTGCCCAAATCCTGGAGGTTTTGGGGAGAAAACAGTTCTGTAAGAGCAGGAACTCCATTCCAGTAAATCAGGCTGTCAGACTGGAGAGCAGTTTCCATCTGACAGGCACAGTTTTGTATTACTGTCCTCTGCTGATGCAGTGACAGGATGACACCCTCGATGTGCTTCTGCTTCTGGGTTGTCTTGATCTCAATCCCACCCAGGACAAAGTACCAAAAAGAGGGAGGAAAAAACCCAAATCTGTTTTTTTCTGCAGGCCACAACGAAACAAGTGACATAATGAAACCAAATCATTCTGGGCAGCTGGTTAGGAAATGTCACTGAAAAAGAAGTCAGTTGTATGTTTTACTTCACTAATTTTGGAGGGGTTTTTGCAACCAAAGAGTTCTATTTTATAAAGCATAAACAAGTTTAATTCTTCAGACTTTTGTAGGGTTTCACAACAAGCCACCCCAAGCACAACCACGCAGAACTCCAAAGGCAGAGGGAAAAAGAGGACATCCCAAAAAAGTATTTCTTTTTCCTATGTCAGGACGATGCTCTACGGCCACACACACATTCAGAAAGGCTGTGCTCAGAGAACCCACAACAAGTAGCATCACACCCGACACATTTCTCCCCCGTCCAGAAACTCCTGCCACAACAAGCCAATCCCACTTCCCAGGGCCGCCTGCAAAACACTCCGGGAACTCTTAATTTTACCTTTATAACCCCGCCACCCCCCAGCCCTCGCTGCAGCGAGCACCGGCCGCGCTCCCCGCGCCCCGCTCCGTGCCACACTCGGCCGGGGAAGGGAATCCTCTCGCCTTCTTCCTTCGCACACCGCAGGATGATGCACCATTTCCTCCCAGCACCAGGGCCAGGCCCGAGCCCCAGCCCGGCTCGCAGCCCCCCCTGCGCTGCCATCCCCTCCCTCCCTCCCTCCCTCCCTCAGGAATGCCGAGCCCACAGCCTGTCACCCCTCTCCGTGGATCCGTGGGGAGGGGATGCCGCTCCCCCATCCCAACCCCGACCCCTCTCCCAGCACAGGACAAATCATGGGACCTTTCAGAACCCTGAACCACTGGGTTTGTAACCAGTACAAGTGCTGGACGGGGCTTGGATGACCTGCTCTCATGGAAGGTGTCCCTGCCCATGGCAGGGGGTGGAGCAGGATGAGCTTTGAGGTGC
>JAWWEE010000344.1:0-12793 GCA_035221455.1 Xenops minutus | reverse complement strand
GGGTTTTGGTTTTCCTTTTTTTTTTTTTTTTTTTTTGTTTTTGGGTTTTAATTAGTTGGGAAGTGCAGGCACTTTATCTTTTAGAATGAAACCAAGCTTAACAATCCCCCAGCCTGCCTTTGCCCCACGGAGCACGTGGGTGCTGCTGCTCAGCAGAGAAGCCCCAAATCTTCTGCTCCCAAAAAACTGGGACTTTTCCAGGGCTGTGCTGCCCCCTGAACCTGGAGCAGCTGGGGAAAGAGCTGTATTGAAACCAATGTTTTTGCTCTCCCTTTTTGTCCTCTCTTGCTGCTGTTTCTGCTGCTGCTGCAGGTGAAGCTCAGCTGGCCCAGCATCATCCCCCCTGGTGCCATAGGTTGGTTTTTCCAGCACATCCAGCCTTGGAAGAACAAGGCAAAGCCCTCAAAATGATGCTGTGAATGATCCACAGGGCTTGTTTGAGAGGAGGAAATCTCAGCATGGGCACCATTTGATTTATTGACGCGTAGCCCGAGGCTGCAGCTCAGGGGTCAAACCCAGGAGAAGTCCCAGCTGTGCTTTATGTCCAGGAAAAAGGAGAAAACAGGGAGAAGGAAGCAAATCTTGCCATTTTTCCAGCTCTGTCCTTTGCCTGAGAGAGATGGGGTGGCTGCTTTGATGTCTCCAGACAGGGTTTGGCTTGATCCTATCGGGGCTGCAGCACAGAAAGGGGTTAGAGGGGGGAAAAGGGAGACAGACTGGAACAAATAGGGCTGAGCTGAATTTTCTGTGTTCACATATTCATCATTACACTGAAAAGATAATTTAGCACTTTTTGCTTCAACTTTTATTGGAGAGGGTGGGAGGGCAGCTGGGAAGGGAATGGATGAGTAGAAAATCAGGTCTGGCAGTCTCCAGCACTGGGTCTGGGTGTTCTGTTTGACTCTACCTGGCTGCAAGATACGATCTTGGAAATATTTGAAACAAGGGAAACTACTTGAGCAAGATGGATTTGTGCATCTCATTTACAAAGTATGTTTTTAATGCCTTTCTGAAATCCAAACTTATGCAAAATGGAGCTTGTTATGCATGTCTCTGCATTTGAATCTCCTGCAGTGATTTGTCAGTTGTTCCTTACCATCTCCCTGCCATATTCCAGCCATTCCCCAACTCTGCTCCGTGGGGCTGCGTCTCCCTCACAGCTCAGCTCTCCCACCAAGGAAAGGCTTGCAGTGTGGTTGTTCTCTGGTAAGCTTTCCAAGCTGCCCTGCCACTCTCCTTGCAGTGGGATCAGCACCAGGGGTGCATTGAAAGGCTGGGGAAAGCTGAGTGTGATTTGGGTTACAGTCCCTTTTATTCTCTGCTTCAGCCGTCCTGGGAACGTTCTGCTTTCCATTGATTTGTGCTCCTCGTGTTTCTGCTCTGCATTGATAATTGGGGACTGGGTTTAGGTTGGTTTTGTTTTTTTTTTTCCTTCCTTGGCTAAAAATAGCTCAGCTGCCCAAAGTGTTGATGTGATTTTTATTCCTTTCCCTCCCTTCCAGATGGGCTTTCTGGCAGAGACCAGCCCGTGGAGCTGCTGAATCCACCTCGAGTGAACCACATGCCCAGCTCTGGTAAGGAGAAACTTCTTATTAAACCTCCTCCTCCTCCTCTGGGGGTGCAGCAAAACCTTCTGCAGCTCTGCCTCGGAGTGGGAGAGAGCAGGATGCAAATGCCAAACACTGGAACAAAGTCTGTTAGGACTTGCACACCTCTGCTTTCCCAGGCTGGGAGAGTGGGATTTGGGAACGGAGCGTTGGAAGCCTTGGGAGTGTTAAATCAAAGGCAGGGGCTGAGGAGAGCCCAGCCTGGTGGGAGCTGCCTGGTTTTCCTCAGGAGGACAAAGCAGCACCTTAAGGAGTCTCTTCCCAGCCCAAAAGGGAAGGGAGGGTTTGGAGTTGCTGTTTTTATGGAGGAGGAATCCTGTGTGGAACAGGGAGCTGGGGCCAGGCTCATCCAAGGGTGTCACACCGGGCTATTCTCCCCCTTCCAGCCATCCTGCCACGGCCTCTCCTGGCTCTTTTCCTCCTGGTGCTCCTCCTGGAGCTCAGGGACTGAGGGAGCCTTTTGGGCTCACAGCTACAGCTCCTCGAGGGATGGGAACCAAAAGCTCTGCTCACAGTGCCTGGAATTGTGTGGAAAACCCAGCATTTGTGTCCCCTGTTCTCTCTCTCTTCCCAAAGGGGTTTGTTTCCAGGTGCAGACATAGATATTTTTTCCAGGAGATATAAAACATTCCCTGCTTTGCAGGGAGCAGCTCCAAGCCTTTAGAAGCCCAACTTTCCCTTCCCTCTTGCCTTCCCAAAATGCCTGCAGGGCCTTTTATATTAAGGAAGAGATCTCGCCAGAGATCGGAGCCTTTCTGGTTGTGCCGGTTGGGGAGATGTAAAGGAGGTTTATTCAAAACCTCTCCAGGAGGTTGGGAAGGGGAAAATGGGCTGGGACACAACCTTGGGTGGCCAGCAGGTAAGGGAGCTTCAGTTTTCCCAGCTCTTTGGAGACATTCCTGGTTTTGGAGAGCTCTGCTTCTCCCCAGGTGGAATGGGGATTTTTTAGGGTGTAAAGGACTTGCTCGGGATTTAGGGAATTCTGGCTGTTTGGACTCAGTTTGGGGTGTTTTTAATAGCTTGTCTCTTTTGAGAAAACAATCAGCCAGGGATCCATCCAGAGCTGGAGAGGGACTTGGGACAAGGGATGGTGAGACAGGACAAAGGGAATGGCTTCCCATTGCCAGAGGGTTAGATGGGATATTGGGAAGGAATTATTCTCTGGGAGCGTGGGGAGGGCAGAGAAGCTGTGGCTGCCCCTGGATCCCTGGAAGTGTCCCAGGCCAGGTTGGACAGGGCTTGGAGCACCCTGGGCTATGGAAGGTGTCCCTGCCCATGGCAGGGGGTGGCACTGGGTGGGCTCTGAGGTCCCTTTCTGGGACTCTGATTATTGTTTAGGGTTTTTTTACAATTAAGGCAGATCCTGGTTCCTGGGAGTTCCTGGGAGCAGGTATCTGCTCCAGTTCATGGGACAAGTTGGTGTCCTTTAAAGACTGTGCTGCTGGGGATGAAATGGGGAAGCTCTGGTGTTCTCCAGGGCTGTGACCACTGTGTGGCCACTCAGTGACCCTTGTTTTTGCTGTCCCTGCAGCTCTGACTTCACTGGCTTTCTAAGAGAGGTGCAGAGGAGAAATGGGAACACACTGGCAGGGCTGAGCTTGGATGAAGTTCTGAACCGTGTGACAGAGCTGATCCTGGACCTGCAGAGCCAGGTACTGCAGGGCTGGGGAGCTGCCCCTGCTGCTGGGCATCCCCTGGCCCAGGGAAGGGAGCAGCACAGCCCAGGGAACAAGGGAACCCCCCCTGCCCTTGGCTGTGCAGCTCTGAGCACAAACCTGCCCCCAATTCTTTGTTTAGGCACCACCAGCAGCAGCAGCAGCAGGGAGAGCTGCTGCCCCCCCAGCCCACACTGGGACACGGAGCTGGGAATTGCCTGCAGAAGGGAATGCCCCCAGTCCCCCCCAGGCTGGGGCTGTCCCCAAAAACACCTCCAGTAAAAACCCACCTCAGCCAAACCTGCAGCCCTGGGGGAATGTTGGAGCAGCACCTAAAGCTAAATGGAAAAAACAGGACAATGCAGTAAGTTACCCACTGTTTCAGGGAAGTCACTGCCCTGTGCTTTGTCCAACACAGGAAATCATCAGAGCATTGCTGGAAAAAATGAACTGATTGGTTTATTTTGTGTAAAAAAGCTTAAATACACTTGTGGTTGAAGTTGGTAACCTTGTTAATTGAGCAGAATTTGCTGCTGGCTGCCCAATAACTGATCCCTCTCCCTGTGCAGGCCTCCAGTGAGGATCCCTGCACCATCTGTCACGATGAGATGAGCAGGGACTCGTGTGAGCTGGAGTGTGGCCATCATTTCCACAGAGAGGTGAGAACTTCTGGGCCTCTTGCTGAACTCTCAGTTCCCTTTTCCAGCCTTTGTACCCCAAACTTGCCCTAAGACAGTTCCAGTGGGTCAGAAAGCTTTAGTTAAAGTAAAATGTTAACTCATGGGAGTGAATTGAAGGTGATTTTTCAGGGAATAAACGTGGGTTGTTTGCAGCAGTCATGGAATGGGCTGTCCCTACAAACCCTGCCTTTGCCACCTGATGGTGGAGCTGCCTGGAGGAACAAAGTCAGGATTATGTTAGAAGAACTCCCATCTTTCTGTCTGGGACTTTTCCCCTTTACCTCATTTCTTTACTGCTCATTTCTCCTTACAGAATAAATTGCTTAGAACTGTGGGTGACACCTTTCTAACCCCAAATTTCAGTGTTCTAGAACATACTGAAGTGGTGCATTATTAGGGACACTTAGTGAGAGGCTTCAGCTGAACTCTTCTTCCCAGGCTTGGCCTCCTCACCCTCTCCCTGTCCTTGCAGTGCATCAGAACGTGGCTCAAGGAACATTCCAGCACCTGCCCCATCTGCCGTGTCCATGCTCTCCTTCCTGAAGACTTCCCTGAGCTTCCTGCATGGAACAAGTACACCTAGGCCTGGGTTCAGTGCAGTACTTGGTTAATTATAGTCATAATAATTATAATAATAAGATGCAAAGTGGCTGCAGAGTAAGCCCAGTGCTGAGGAACAGCAGCAGAACCCTGGGTTTGTTGGGGTTAAGACTCCAAGATCCAGCACTTTTCTTGTGGGAAGCTGCTGTGGTTCAGGGCTGGCAGCACACAAAACTGCTCTTTTTATTTTTTAAAGGATCAAATCTATTTTATCTGAATTCCTGAAGGGAATCCTTCCTTTTGATGAAGGGGGGGCTTTTTAAGTATTCAAGTGAATCAAGTTGGAATACAATGGATCTGTTCTTTAATCTCAGAACAGGGTTTGTTTTCCTCCCCCCCCCGCTGAAAAGCTGGTCTTTTTAAATGGGATTTTTATCCTAGATGAAGTATTTTGTGCAGGAATTGCACACCAGTGAGGGGCAGAATGTAAACAGCTCAAAGAATGCTTTCCCCACTGCCTTCAGATGCACCAGAGCACCCTCAGCACTGTCAAATTTGCCTCAAATAGCCAAAAACTGAGGACTAGAGACTGAAACTCTTCAAGTGAAAAGCAGCCGTGCCTGTTGCCTGAATGCAGGCAGCACCCCATGGATTCTGAGCTCTTTGGCTGATTCTAGGGATCACCCTCCCAGGGACACACCTCCTCCAGCTGACATTCTAAACTCCTCTGGCATTAATCAGCCTGTTAATTGGCATTTCAATAAAAACTGCACTTACTGCTGCAGCTCGTGCAGGGCTGGTTTTCTGTGTAGTGTTTGTGCTCAGTGTGAGCTGGTGCTGAGTGACTCCTCAGTGCCTAAAGCACCCTGGAGAATCCCAGCACTTGGCTCCTTCTCAGCTTCCAGGATTTTCTGGGGGCTACACCTGCCCTGATCCAGGTGCTTCCACATTCCTGGGGCCAAGAGGAGCTGGAAGTGCTGCCCTGAGCAGCTCTGGGGGCATGGAGCCTGCAAAGAGTGGCTTTCACTTCCCCAAAATCACCCCCGGGCTTAGGGAAAAGTTCAGTTTCATTAAATAGACACTGAAATTAAAATTGCAGCTCTTTCTCCCTAAAACAGCAGAGCCAGCCCTGGAATGACACTGTCCTGCTTGGGAGTGCTGCTGGAAAAAGCCAAAGGAAAAGGTTTTTGGCATTTTCCTGAATTCCTGCCTTTTTAAGTGCTCACCCTTGCACTTCCACTTCCCAAAACACTTTCCAGGCTGAGCCTGCCTCCACCCCACAGGAAAAATTCATGGGAAATTCACAACTCAAATGAACTTGTGGCTGTTCCTTTAAAACAAGATCCAAATCCCCAACCTGTTTGTGTTGGGAAGGTTCTTTCTTCCTGAGCCACTTTTCCTACATAGTTCCTGAAGCTGTGCACTTACAAACATAGGAATTTATTGCTCCAACACAGGCTCAGTTCCCAATTTCACCCAAACTGGCTTGGTGTCATTTCCCATCACTTACTTCACACCCATCTTGTGCTGCTGATCCCACAGCACCACCTGCCAGTGGTGAAGCACCATTTCTTACACCTTCAAAGACCCTATTTATCATTATATCCCAATTCCCATGCCCTCCCAGTATGGATCTAACAGGATTCTCTGGGTTGGAAGGGTCTTCAAAGGCCTTTGGAACAAGTTTGGTGGAACTGAGTAAGGAGACAAACTTCCCACATACTTACACAAGTTGTAGGAAGCTACAGAATTATCCCTCCAGGATTTGCCTGAGGAAAATTGGAGATAACATGGTTGCTGAAGGCAGAAGGATACCTGCCAAGGCTGCCTGGATTTGGGAATCCAGGGGTGCTGTCACAAGGCTGGTGAAGTCCTGGAAGGAGGAACAGAGAACTGAAAGCACAAGAAGTACCCCCAGGGAGAAGGAAGGGAGGTGGTTCCAGCTGGAGTCACACAGGGATCCAGTTCCACTTTTCCTCTGAAGAATCCTGGCCTTTCCCAGGAAATGCTGGATCTCCTCTGGGTCTTCACATCCTGCAGAGCTTCAGTGGGAAGTTCTCAGTGATGAGATGGTCGTCGTGCAGAAGGACCACAATGTTCACTTCAAACTCTGGGAGAAGGGGAAGAGGAAAGGGAGAATTCCATAGGAACCTGAATCCTGGCAGCAGGAGGAGGGGCAGGAGCTCCTGCTCTCAGACACAGCACTGCTCTCCAGGCAGAACCTCCTCCCAGGGAATTCCTGCCTTGCTCTCATCTCTGGGAGTCCTCTGCATTCATTTGTCAGTGATCAACTGGGACACAAAGTCTTCAGGACAACAGATTAACAGAGCCAGGAGCAAAATGGTTGGGAAAGACACCTAAATAGGCTGTTTGGAAACATGGAAGTGGGACAATTCCAGGACAGATTCCTCCCCTGTTGCCAGCAGGTAAAGCCCCAGGAAATGAAACTGGAATACAACAGGCCTGCAAATTAGAGAGCAAACATTCCAGGAGAAAATCTACCCTTTGGCTACTGTTTTTTGGTGTTCAAAGCCAAGATCAATGTCAGATCAAGAACTGATCCCAAATGGAGACAACACAAAGCCAGGCAGAGCTAATAAATGAAGCAGAAATCAAAATTAAATGAAAATAATTGCCCTTTTCTAGAGTCTTGGCAACTGTATGAAGACTGTCCTTATCAAAAAAAGCAGATGCTACACTAACACTCTAAATTGCTATTCAAGAGCCAGAAATGGCAAAAAATAAAATTTAAATATCATTATTTTGGGGGAAATCACTGCACACAGATTCTGTACCAACACATTGCAGCAGGATGGAGGGAAGAAGTGCAAACCATTAGAACAAGTGAGGAAAATCCTCAGCTCCTTAAGAAAAATGCTGCATTTTGGCACCAGTCAGCAGGGAGAAGCAGGTGATGCAGATCCAGAAAAGCCAAGTCACACCCAGACCAACCCCCCCCTGATTCCAGCAGGAGAGTGGGAAACAAAACAGAGAGGAAATGGAAAGGGGGGTTCTCACTGGTGGGGAAAACAGGGAATTTTATTCCTGGACTGTTCCTCAAGTGTTTATTCACGTGCAGTTTTTAGTAGGGAAGAAAATGACCTGCATTGCTCCTCCTGTCATGGAATTTTATGAGAAGCAGCTCAGTGGCTGCTCAGCTGTTTGCTTTGGAAGTGTCTGGGCACTGTCTCCATGGGCATTTTCTCCATCTGTGAAATCCAGCAGGACACAACCCTGGCTCAGGAAACCTCTCCAAGGAAACCCATGGATATCCCTGGTTCTCCCTGGGTTTATCCCATTAACCTGCCAGGAGCTGAGGGCAAACCAGAACCTCATCTCTGATGGACAGATACCCCCAGAGCATCAAGTCCCAGGCACTCACCAACTTTGAAGTTTGTTGTTTCCAGGGTGGGGCAGGTGAAGAGCCTGGGGAACACCATGTAGATGGGGATGGGGAGGCCCCTGCAGACATCACCATCAGCAATCTGGATGTTCTGGATCTCTGTGGCATCCCTGGCATAACCTTCAGCACAGCCTGGGCAAGCAGGAGGGGCACAGGGAGAGCAAGGGGAGAAAGCAGCAAAGATTTTGGGATGATGGGGAAAAAACATGTCCTTGGAGCTAAGGATAGTGGAGCTCCTTCAGTTAACATCGGGGTGGTTCTACCCAAGGTGAAACCAGTGGGTTTGGACCTCTTTGTAAGGCTCTGGCTCCTCCCAAGGTGAAACCAGTGGGTTTGGACCTCTTTGTAAGGCTCTGGCTCCTCCCAAGCTTTCCCAGTGAATAGAACCCCAGGGGTTTGGACCTCTTTATAAGGCTCTGGCTCCTCCCAAGCTTTCCCAGTGAAGCTGGCCAAGCAGAGGGGGCAGTTCCTGCAGGCTGACCCCTGTTTGCCAGGGCCAGGACCACTCACCACACGTCTCCACCCGCACCAGCTGCAGCTCGATGCTCTTCACGGCCGCCTCGGCGCTCTCCACCACCAGCTCGCCCGTCAGGGGCTGTGTGATCACACAGTTGGTGGAGTTGAGGTGCCCTCTGATGAGGAATTTTGGGAGGGAGGCTCTCTGAAGGGATTGAAGCACAGCATAGTGTCAGTTTGGAAGGGATCATCGAGTCCAGCTCTTAGGGAAAAGGCAGCACTTAAGGAAAGAAACCTTAGAGAGTTCCCAAATATGTAGGAAATATGGAAAGCAGAAGTTCCAAAGTTAAGAACTCAAAGTTCAGAAATTCCTCCTGGAGCTTAAATAAGGTATTTTTTTTCAGTCTGTACCCTCACCCATCTGCATTAGGATGTCTCCTACAATCCTCTCCCTTGCCAAGCATCCTTCCTGATGGATGGACCTTTCCTGGGATAACTGACAGCCTTGGCTGTTACAACTCATGCAGGAGTTGGAACCACAGGGTGAAGGAAACAGAATGGCAGGAAGAGAATCCCAGAAAGATTTGGGTTGGAAGGGACCTCAAAGATCATCTCATTCCAACCCCTGTCATGGGCAGGGACACCTTGTTGCTCCAAGCCCCATCCAACCTGGCCTTGGACACTCCCAGGGATCCAGGGGCAGCCACAGCTTCTCTGCCCAACCTGTGCCAGGAATTCCTTCCCAACATCCCATCCAACCCTGCCCTCCTTCAGGCTTCCCAAAGCCACATGGGGCTGTAAAAAAAAAGGCATAACCAAGGACTAAAATACCCATTTTTAAAGGCTTTTGGCTACCCAGGGGATGAAATGTTGTCCCTTGCTCCACTGCCACCTTTCACTCAGGAAAAGGATATAAATATGGAATGATTACTGAACAAAATTCCACCTTAATTTGGTCACCACAATGGGAGAGAGAAGGCAGAATCACTTTATTGCTCACAGAAGTGAGAAAGAAGGAGGGGAAAAAAGCTGGTGATCTGCAGGGCAGCATTTCATCCTTCCTCTGGTCTCACCAGAACCACACAGACATTTCAAATAAAATCCTAAGGAAATGCTTTTACCTCTTTAACATTTTGCAAAGTTTCAGGAGTGATTGTGAAGTCCACGGGGCTCGGCAACAGCTTCCCCTTCTGGGACTGCAGGGAAGGACAGAGTTAAACAGAGCACACAGACAATATCCAAACCCAGCAGTTGGCTGCTCCAAACCAGCTGGAAAAGCAGGAATACATTCCCTATCCAAAGCACCCAGTGTGTTAGAGGATAAAAAAGTTAAATTTCCCATTTTGTAGGTAGAAATAATTTCATTTGATACGTCCCTTGCAATGTTTCCCCTACATTATGAAATTTTAAATGTGCTGTATAAACCCTCCCTCTCATTGTCCCCCACCAATGGGCTTGAACTGGGACTCTTTGTTAGGATCTGCCCTCACTCCTGAAGAATTCCAAATAGCTGCTGCTGCCCAGCTGCAAGATGGAAGAGATTAGCAAAAGATTGGCTGGATTTTCCCAAAATGACAAATTCTGGCAGAGGATAAGCTTAAGGGAAATGGTACATTGAGCACTGACAGTGAGAATTATATGTTGAGTAAAACCTCATTAATTCACCCTGACTGAGAGATTCATGATTTACTGACTTGTGATCTCCGAAGTGCTGTGGTGGGAACAAGGAATAAAAGCAGGAAAGCTGCAGGAGATGTAATTTTTCACTGTTTTGACAAGTGTGGCTCACTTAAAATGTAATAATGGACCAATAAAACATAGCATGATATATCTGAGAAAAGCATGAAATCTTACCAACACTAAACACCAAACTAAAACCTTTTACAAAGCTATTACAGAACTAAAATGACATATTTCCACCACTAAGCATAAGAAAAAAGATTCTCCTATTTACTGTCAGGAGTTCAAAGGGATGATACAAACAGGATGTTTGTTCCAGCAACTTCTAGGTGGAACAAGAGGGATTGGATTGGATTTGGACTGTGCTCAGCTGCCCTGGACAGGCACAAGGCAACCCAAACCAACCCCAACTCTGCCCCAGGAACTTCACCAACAACCAGCAAAGCATTTCCTGAATTGCAAGGATGGACAGGAGAATGAACTCAGGGCACTGGGAAACCATCTTAAAATCCAAGTCCTCTTTGTCCTGTTTCCTCTAAAATCCAAAGACATGGGTGGTTCTGATGAGAACCAACTGTCCCTGTGGGTTTTTGGGGTTTGCTTCCTTTACTCAGGTATTTTGGCCAGTGCTCTCAGGCACAGGGGGGGATTTGAGGATCCTTGTGGGTCCCTCCTAACTCAGGATATTCCATGATTTTACACTCCTGTGATCCCACCTGTCACCATTACAAATTACACACTTTCCCTGCACTTTCCAACCTTCCAATCCTCACTTCAAGTGGAGGCAAAAAAAAGAACTCTCACTTACCAGGGAGTGGACAATGAATTCACAAGTCTTGGTGAGGTCCTTTGCCAGCAGAGAGCGTCTCATGTCACACCTCAGGGTGTACTGGTGACAGTGGGGTCAAAAAAATGGGGCAAAAAGGAAAAAGAAGAGCTTTAGTTTAGATTTATTCTCTCTCTTCCAGCTTTTCAGCTTTTTGCTGCCCCTGGGCAGAGTGGCACTGCTGGTGCCCCCAGGGAAAGGGGATTCTGGGCTTGCTTTTCCCCCTGCTCTGGGGAAGGGATTATCCAGTGTCTTCACAGCCCCTCTCAGTGTGGATTTACTGGGGGGTTGAATGTAAGTGGGAAGAGTTGTGGGGGTGTTTAATGGGGAGCTCTCTTTAACCACAGAGCTGAGCTTGAAGTCTGCAGTAAAATCAGGCAAGCAGGTTAATCTGCTGCCAATTTCCTCCCCAAAAATGGGAGCCATAAACCAGTATGGCCTTGGTTGTCCCAGTAATCCTACACTTCAGCATCTCCATCCCCTGAGTGTCCTTACAGGACAGGGAATTTGTTGGGATGGGGGTTTGTGGTTGTTTGGTTAGTTTTGTTTTTAATTCCTTCTTTACAGATGAGGAATTGGCAAAAAGAGGTGCCCTCAGAGCAGGGATTTGGCTTCCTCACTTCTCATTTGTGGCCCCAAACTTCCCTATCAGTGTCTCATTAAAAGGTCCTGCATGAGAACAGAGACTTGAACCCACAATTAATCCCTAGATTAAGAAAGAGAGGCTTAATTAAACTGCGCAGTCTTGGACAGAGGTTCAGGAAGTGTCTCTTAACCAGCACCTCAGTGTTACATTTTCTTCTTCAGGAGAGCAGGACTGAAATCTAAATGATTCATTTTTTAATCCCATTTTATCCCCAGCTTGTCAAGAGAAGCCCCACAGAGAGGGAATCACAAAACCAAACAAATATTCCCCATTAGAGTGCACCTTAAAATGACTGATACTGATCACAGCAAGTTATTTGGGCTGTGAGAAGCAACTCAACCAGTTCTGCACCATTTCTGACATACCCACCACAAACACCACATGTTCCATGGGGAAGAAAGGCAAAACTATACAAAAAGATGGGAAATTCTTCAAAAAGACAAAAAAAAAAAGGGATTTTTTTTTTTCTTTTAGTTACTTCTGACAGGCTGCTGGAGGGTGTTGTAGTTTGTTAGGCTGTGTTTTGAATTCCAGGCTGAGGAAAGACCTTCCCTCAAACATAAAACCAAAACAACCCCAAAATCCCTCAAACAAGCCAAGCCACCTATGGTAATACAGTTTTTAACCAAAAAAAGGTCCAATTTCAGAATGGTGTTTCCACAAGAGTCTGTCACAAGCACAAACTCCCTCCAGATGTGGGCAGGAAATGTTATTCATCTCCCAGGAAGGCAAACAATTCCTGCTTTGGAAGCTTCCACAAGCTCTCAGCACTTTGGTTTGGGTTTTCATTGTGAGATCACACATTTACTTTGAACCAAACCACACTGGGGGCTTTTTTCAGGGAAGGAATGGACACAGTTGCCTACTGAAGAGGGATCAGATAGAAGACACAGTAGCTGTAAAAGGGCAAAACATCTTATTTTGTCTGTTTGTGCCACCATTCCTTAAAGATTCACTGCATAAAGATATGGAAGGCTCAGTCTTCAAACTCAGAAAAAAACCCACACTACACTATGGAAAGAAAACTTTACCCTCAGTTTCCACTGTGCAGAGAAAAGCTCAGGTTTCCTTTACAGACAGGAACTGCCTTACCTGAATATTGACAAACACACCATGGTATGTCTCGTACAGGACTTTGTTCCCCTTCATGTGCAGTGGGAATTCAAAGGGAATTTCTGTCTTGCCACTGGGAAGCTTCCCTGGTTTTACCATTTCAATAGTGCTGTTAATAATCTGAATAGGCTGCAAAGAGAAATATTAAAGAGGTTTAGGTTGAAACAGAGAACCAGCAAGACCCACT
>JAWWEE010000343.1:0-12801 GCA_035221455.1 Xenops minutus | reverse complement strand
TTGTTTTGGTTTTTTTTTTTTTTGTTGTTTGTTTTTTTTTTTCCTTTTATTTTTTTTGTTTGGTTTTTTTTTTTTTGGTTTTTTGGGTTTTTTTTTTTTTTTTTTTTTTTTGTTTGCTTTAGTTTGGGGTTTTTTTGGTGACTAAACAGTTAATTCAAATTATGTTCATTAAAAAAATGTTAAGAGAGGTGGACTAGTTCTATGGAAAAAAATTAAGAAGATTTACAGAGAGGTTTTATGATTTTAGATAATCTGAAAGTAAGTCAGAAATCAATCTAACCACAGTGCAGGAAATACAATTATGTTTCTATAAACCATGCCCTTTGTAAGCAAAAGCCCTTGCAAGAAGTTTGTTGCACACTGTGCTTCCCATGATATGGTCTAACAGAGACAAAGACTTACTAACAACAATTTTGGCAACAAACTAAACAAGCTTAAGATAAATATGGTCTTCTAAAAATTACTTGATTCAAGAAAATATATGAAATTGTCAGGAGCACTGATGGCTGCTGAAACATGATAGTAAATTATATGTTAACAATAGCTTGGAAACAAAACAGACTATAGACACAATAACCACACAAAGGCTGAATGATTATCAGTAGATGGTTTGGCTGGCAACAGGATCATTTCGTGGCCAATGATCTTGTTCTGTGTGAAGAGGTTAAAAAAACCCCTCAAGATCAGAAGATTTCAAGAGGAGAATGTATTACAGTAGTGAATATATATTTGTTTGAACATCAGTCAGACGCACAGAGATCTCAAATAGAGTATGCACAAGTTAGAGTTATAAATCATTATCAATTTGACAGTATATGCAGAAGGGAGCTGTTTGGCTAAGCTTTAGTGTTGTGACTCCAGTGAGGAACTTTGCTGGCAGGGAAGGAGTAATCAAAGGCTATAGAAAATGCCCAGATCTCTGCATCATGAAATAGTTCTTTGTCATCTTTACAGTAAGTACCCTACTGATGATTGTCTGGGATGTCCTTTCAGTAGGTAAGTGATAATTCTTCAGGTAAATCCTGCTTGATTTTCTAAATAAGCCCTTGAGAGAGAGCAACATTTTGCACTTTTACCAGATGAGACCCCACACACAAATCAGTTAGGCAAAAAGGGGACCAGAACACTTGCTAATCTGTTCAGCGCAGGTGAGGTTATGCAGTTCTGTACATGTCTGTTACTACAGCTTGAGGCAGCCAGAGACATGATACAGATGACCACTGTATTTTATGGACTGATAATTATGTAGCATTCACTGGACCCTTCTGTAAATTCAAATTTTACATTTAGATGAGTCACTGTTTCAACTGTTTAATTAATTTAGTCTTTGAAATAATCTATGTCTCAAACCCACATTTTCTCACCTAGATTAATTCAGTAAGCCACACAAGTCAGGCATGTGAGAGATCAAGTAGGAATGAAAAAAAATCAAACCCTCTTCTCTCATTAAAAGATTATTATTCTTACTAAATTATTTTAGAATGAAAAAAAAAAAAAAAAAAAGAGAAATATTCCATTGGGGATTGCTCAGGTAATAAAACATTTAAAGACAAGGCAGATCAATAATACATCACTCAGTGGTGAAGGTAGTGAATCCTAGAACTCTAATCACTTTAAGGATATTGTAGTGAATCTATTTCTCCTATCCAGGACAGTGCTAATTCTGAAAACTCAGAGAAAATTAATTATTTTGATTATAAAGAAAGAAAACATATTCAACACACACATTAAACTGAGAATTTCCTTCCAAGGAAGATGTAAACATTAAAACAGCAACTGACTTTTGGTTATTTTCAAAATTCAGGATTGTGTTATACACATATTTCATAACACTGAGTCTGCTCTTACAAATTCTGTCCTATGTGCAACAATTAATCATTTACTGGATCCATGGCCACATATTCTTCGATTCCACCTACATTGAAGCAGATGACAATATAGTAAGTTCCTACTGACTTAGAATTATTTAGTATGAATCCAGTTTTGTAATTTTTGGAAAGTTGGATTCAAAATTGTCATAAGAACTTGTAATAAAAATAGACAGTTAAAACAGAAAATCAAAAGACAAAATAATTCCTTTTTTCTTTTGATTTTTCTCCTTCTCCTTTTCCTGCTTGTTTTTCTCCTTTTATGTTTTTTCTTTTTATTTCCATTCTCTTATATTTTCCTTTTCTTTTTAATTTTATTTTAATTTTCCTTTATTTATTTTTCCTTCTCTTAAATTTTTTTCTCATTTTTATTTTGCTTTTGTTTTTACCTTTGTTTTGTCTTTCCTGTTGCCTTTAATTATTTTTCTTTTGTTTCACCCTTATGAACATCTCTTTTATTTTAACAAAAAGTTAAAACTGTTACATAAGAAACTCTGTGTCACTACACTAACATTCATTTTTATTTGATTATTTGAAATGTAGAAAATGTTGAAATCTTATGTCTTCAAACTTTAAGATTTTATAACCATCTGCTTCTTTAAGAAACAGATTTCTTAGTTGTGTTTTGTGGGGTTTTTCTTTCTGGAAAAAACATGAGTTATTTGAGAAGAAGAATTTTATTTTTTTTTTTAAGAAATATGTTCAGAATCAAAATAAATGAGAAGAAATCTTTGACCTGTCTCTTCCCAGTAATTTTCAACTATTCTGATTATTTTTTTTACGTCTAGTATACTCAAGTAACACTTGAATAAAAAAGGAAGTATTAACATGTTAGTTTATTTTGAGGAGAAAGTTAATTTTCTATCAAAACCCTGACAAGATAAATAACTGAATGACAATCTTTAGCTCCTGCTGGGTGGAAAACCTAAGATTTTTAATTCTTCTGAAGTAACAAACATATTTCAGAATCATTTTATCTTCACAGTCATCTGACAGGAGTCATGACATATGTCTTAAGTGGCAAAGGAAAACTGATGTCTGTCATAATGAAAGAAAGGTGTTATCTCCTGGTCATGCACAATAAAGAAATATCTTTACTGAAATGTACTGAGAGTAACCACAGATTACTTTAAGGTTTCCACTTTCTACCTGCAGTCAAATGCTTTGTAAATGTTCCTCAATTTCTATACAGTGAAAATAAAATAGGAAACAAAATACTACTCCACCAAAAAAAGACCGCCAACAACACCACTTGCCCAAAACCCCAAAAGATAAAGTAGTATTTCAGTACATATTTAAATCAAGGAATTTAATATTTTTAATCTAAAGGAGACATACTTATTTGTATGTTTATATTGATATAAATATTTGTATTTGTGTTTATGTCTTTATGCCTTGTGTATTCTTAATTGTGAATCAAATTGAACTTGTTTTGGTTTTAGTATTACATAGGATTTCTTATTTTCAAATACTTCAATCACTTAGAGTACACACTTCTCATTTTAGACTCTGATTTTGGAAATATTCTAACTTCATAAAATATCCTTATTTTAGGGAATAAAGCAACGTTACACCCATAACGAGATCCTAAGTTTGGATGAAACCATTTAGTCTCAGTGGAACTGGAAAGGATGAGAATTCAATGTTTTAACTCTGTTGAAGATTTTAGGGAAAAATTTAAACCCGCGGTATATGCAAAATCCTTATTTATTTCACCCTTCAGACAAAAGTGATGTCATATACATCAGCTCACTATAGAGCAAAAATATGGTATATTGTCATTGCTATTTCTATACCCATCTAAAACCACTTGCTGCAAAACCCAAGGGTTGCCATTTGAACTAGAGGATAATTCTGAGTCTTCAGTTTCTAATTAGCTCTTCTTAGAGAGAATGTGTCTGTTGAAAAGTTTTTCAATAGTTTAATTTTATTGACTGGCAGCATTTAATACTCACAATAGGTTTGTGCAACCTAGGGTGGATGTTCTGTTGCTTTAATAACTTGTGAAGACATTGTTGATAGTGAAAGCATCTTTGTCATCCAAATGAAAATAGCAACCCATAATATGTGTGATAAGGCATTTAGTCTATACTTATATTATTCTGGGGGGAAAAAAAAAACAAAAAACAAAAAAAACCAAAAAAAAAAACCCAAAAAAACACTATTGTTACAGACCACGTCTTTAATAGTGGATATTTAAGAAAATCAACATGTATGACCCTACTGCTGTAGCAAGATTAAACAAAAACCTGTTACTAGGTGTGCCATGAGGTGATCACCAGACCTTTGCATAACTCAGGTTATTCTTGTCTTCTATTCATTCTCTTACTTGTTTTGAGATAGTATGTGTTTTATTTCAAGTAGCTACTAAGTTAAATTCAGTGAAGTAAACTGTCCTTACCTTGAAGACAACTATTAGCAAAGAACAGTCAAGATCTTTTTTTCATGGCTTTTTTTTTGTTTCATTTTACATTAAATAGATAAAAATAATTGATACCAATAATAAAATAATAAAAAATTCCAGCAGAGAGATTTTTTTATTAATATGGCAACTATTTCCAGACAAATGAATACAAGATAAATTCTTAGGTTAATGAATGCAATAATATTGGAGTAGAATAATCTAGTCTTTGCAAATTCTTAATTATAATTTTACATAAACTTGAGATGTTCAAAATGAATAAACCATGGAGCATAGCTTCCTCCTAGCTTATTAAGAATTTAAAGCCTTGCCAGATGTCATTTGAAAGACAATTTTCAATAAGGATTTGGATTTAACCTACAAATGCATAGAAATAACTTCATTTTCTGCTTGCAGGCAAAATGGAAGGAAATGAATATGAGACTATGAAAGTACAGGAATGGAGAATTCCCCCTGTTACACTAATAAAAGCTGGAAGAATTTCTGCCTAGACCACTGTGAGACAACACTGGCAATCAGTATTTAAAACAGTCTTTTAGCATATAATTATTTCACATATCCACTGATTTAGTATTACAGAAACAATGCAATTTAAAATAAGGGAATATAAGTCTTCCACACCTGACTTTTTTTGTTAGCTATATCTCTATAAACTATATATGTTTAAAGGGATGCCATTGTTCTTTCTAATATTCCTTTGGGTAAAAAAAAAAAAAAAAAAAAAAAAAAAAAAAAAAAAAAAAAAAAAGACACAAAACCAAACCAAACAACAACAACAACAACAAAACCCAAGCAAACAAAAACACACCACCACCATCAACAACAAAAATCTTAAAATTCCTTTTAAGATACTGTTTTGTTTAATTTTTTTTCCAGCACTCAGTGTTTTTAATCTTATTAATATTCGTCCTTTGATTCTCCTTGCAATAAAGAAAGGACATCACTGTCCATAAAGCTGAGAGCAATTCTACAGCTTCTTCTGAAAGGCGTTTCAGTTTGATTAATTCTAGATTTGTCTAGGACATAAAGGTATTTCAAACATCTTTATGTAATGATAACCACTACTAT
This sequence comes from Xenops minutus, assembly GCA_035221455.1. Taxonomy (NCBI): domain Eukaryota; kingdom Metazoa; phylum Chordata; class Aves; order Passeriformes; family Furnariidae; genus Xenops; species Xenops minutus. The sequence continues at coordinate 7,443 of JAWWEE010000343.1, read as the reverse complement.
CATTCCAAAAGAACAAACAAAAAACTCGTAGACAAAAGGGAATATGCCAAGAATTAAAATATGGGAAGAACACAAAGAAATGAGTTGACAGAGTGGCATTTAGTCATGTAGCTTAAAAGCCACCAAACTCATCTAGAGATAGCTCTGAGAAAAAAAATGAAAAAAATCCTTGTCTTGGTCCTCAATACCAGACAATTTAGAATCAGAATGTGGTACAAATGTTGTTCTAAAATGTTATCAAATATTTCAGAAAGATCTATAATAATGACAAAAACACAGTATTAGTAGTAATAAAGTAGTTATAGCAACAGTAGTTTTTAAAGGAGCTTTAGCTGGCAGTATTTCACATAATCTTCCTTAGTATCTACTAAAGTTTTTAAAGACACTTGCTACTTTTTGGAAAGTCATGATTTAGAGAAAATAAACTAATGAGAAAAAAAATATATGACTAGAGAAGTTTTAGGGATTTCTTTGGGAGGTGCATGTTGAACCTTCTGCATGCATAATTAATTTATCCCTAAACATTATAGAACATCTGTATTAAAAGATCTTAGGCAGTCAACTATTTTCTTATTATACCAATAAGACTAAAAGTTGTGAACAGACACAAGGAGAGATTGCTGAAATACACACAAAACACCTGTATTTCAAAGAACAACTAAATTAATTTTCCACAGAACATTTAATCCCTGTATTGGTATTTCGTGTTAAAAGAGGAAAGGATTCTTATACTCATAGATTCAGCCAGCATAATTAAGATGGTAAAAAAAAATGCCTATTATGATGAGAAGAAAGACAGCTAAACCATCAGTTTCACCTACAGTTTAGAAGTAAAGCCATTTCTCTTGTAAATCTGTACTTTTGAAACTAAGCATTATTGGAAAGACAGCTTTTGTGAAATAGAGCTATTCCAGCATCATTAGGAAAAGAAGAACTTCAGAAATGTAAAACTGTTCAACAGGCTTTAGAAATTAGTAAACTGATGCCTCTAAAAGAAAAAAAAAAATCCTTTGTATTTTTCTTTATAAATTCCTTACAACTGAATTTATAAATTATTAATATATTTGTAAAAACCCTTATTCTGTTTTAAATCTAGAACAAAACAGTCCTTTTCAATTTCTTACATATCAGTTTGTCTCTGAAATTCTTAATTCTGATCAGTAACATATAAGTAAGTTTGAGTACCTACAATATACAGTTCAGTTTGGTATCTAAGTAGATTTCTGTGAAAACTAACCTTCAAGATCATTAGTTGCATACACAAAAAAGTCAAAGGGCTTTTTTCATGTGCACCTATCATCACATCACATCCTCTGTCTGGCACTCCTCCTGGAATCTGACAGGATAGTGTGTGTGGTGTTTACTTCTCCTTAGAGGTCCTTGCAATGAAAGAAGTTTACTACTACTGCTGCTCTCTGATTACAAAGAAAAACTTTGTAACTCAGGTCTAAAGGCAAAGTTTTCTTCCCTGTAGAGTGCATTTTTTCAGTGATACTTTTTTTTCCCCCCAAAAATTTCACTTTTTCTTTGAATTCTAAATTAAATTAAAGGAAGGAGACATCAAAAGAAGTCTCTCAAAAATCTTATTTTTCAAGTTTGTTGTTAATTTGCCTAAGATTGTTGACTTTGCAGTGTAAACAAATACAAAAGTTTGGCAAACCTTGACAAAATAGTCCATTTACAGAGAAAGTCAGAATTACACATATAGCTTATGGTATATTTCAGTCTTTGAACCATGCATTGTGCAATAGTTTTGCCAAGAGTGTGATATGTGCATTATTTAGCCACTTTTTCAGAACATGAGAATTAGTGACAGGACAAAGAACAGAACTACCATGAACTTCACATAACAATAATGCATTGCTATGTAAAATGTAAATCTTAATGGGGGGTAACTACATACAATATTATCCCTGTATAAATGAGTAGCAGACAAGCAGAAACAATAATTAAATTACTGACATAGTTTTAATTGGTATTTGTAATAAAAATTGTTAACATAACTTAAAACTGGTAAGGTGGTTATGTCAGCAACCAAAAAATAAAACAAATTATAACAAAGCAATCTCTCCCTCCCTCATGAAAAAAATGTTTACATCAAAATTCAGTATAAGATCAATCTCACATAGCTTAACCACAGAAAAGTAGGTTATTATTATGACTATTATTATTACTACTCTGTAGTAACACATGGCCATTTATCCCAACGAGGAGGTGAGGTTGCTTGTGCTAAAAGTCCTGAGAAACAGCAACTTTAACATGACAAAGTTTCTAAGTAAAATAACATCTTCAAGCCAGGCAAAACAAAAATGGATGTGAAAACATTGCTGAAGATTTACACTCTGCTGAGGGTCTAATCAGAAAATGATACACAGAATTTAGTGTCCTTACATGTAAAGTAAATAAAAAATGAGAGAAAAAGCAAGCGGGTATAGTTCTGTATAGTTCATGGGAAATATACAGCAGCAGCAGAAAAGAAAATCAAATCTCAGGAATTATTAGAAAGGGGGGGGGAAAAAAGAAAACCTGTTTATGGCTCTATTTGAAGTCATATGGCACTGTAAATTAGAAGAGAATCTATAGTTCTCACACCCTTTTCCAACTTGCTTTCTCTTTGAAAATATGACATGGAAGAACAAGATTAGATTCAGAGATTATAAAATACAGTGTGTTTGGGGGGAAGCCTAAAATGGCTTCCATTAAGGAAGATGAATAATTTAGCCACTACTGATGAGGTGGATGATAGCACAGCTAACGAACACAGAACTGTTTGTTCAGAGTAGGGATGTGATTCTTCAGTGGATTTACCAGTTGTACTCAGCCAACATTCTCACATGGTTCAATTTACAGGATGAATTTGGTTTTGTATGACTTCTGTCATAGGAAACTGCACTATGAAATACTATAGACGTGGACTACCTGTTCCAAACCTTGTTAGCCAAATAAGAATATGAACCAGGGCTAAATTCTTCAGATAGCTTCAATCTGCACGTGTGGCAGACACAAGAAGATGTTAAATAATATGACTGTTAACAGCAAGGATAGTTCATTTTGGCTTGGTTTGGTTTGGTTTCTTAAAACACATAAAGACTCAAAGAAGTTACCTTCCACATAACGCATCATTTCACCAGGTTAAATTTTTAGTCATGGGATACTATGAATGGGACCAGAGACTTAAAGGCAAATCAGGGCTCAGATTCATGAAGTTCAAGTTTATAAAGTTCAAGTCAAACCTAGACAAAATAGAGGATTGGGTAATCACAAATCCTACAAAGTCTAAAAAAGATAAGTGCTGATTTCTGCACCTGGCATAGGACAACCCTGAATGTTGTGACAGACAATGGAGTGAGACACTAGAGAGCTGCTCCATGAAAAGAGACCTGGGGGTTCTGGTCAACAGCAGTCAGGAGTGCCAACCATGTCCTGGGGAGCATCAGACAAAGCACTGCCATACAGTCAAAGAAGGAGATTGTCCTGTTCTACTCAGCTGGTGTGACCTCACCTCAGGGCAGTTTTGGGCATCACAATATAAAGAAGATACAGAGGTATTAGAGAGTGTCCAAAGGAGAGATCCAAAGATGGCGAAGAGTCTAGAGGTCATGCCATATGTTGAACAGCTCTGGTCAATTGCTTTCTTCAGCCTGGAGAAGAGGAGACCCAGGGGAGACCTCAGAGCAGTCTACAACTTCCTCATGAGGGGAAGTTAAGGGGGAGGCACTGATTTTTTCTCTGTGAAGATCAGTGACAGGACCTGAAGGAGTGACCTGAAGTTGCATCAAGGGAGGCTTAGGCTGAATATTAGGAAATGGTTCTTACTCAGTGGGTGGTTGGGCAGTGGAACAGTTTCCACAGGGAAATGTTCACAGAACCAAACCTGACAGGGTCCAAGAAGTGTATGGCCAATGCTCTCAAGTATATGGTGTGATTCTTTGGGCTGTCCTGTATGGGGGTAGGAGTTGGACTTTGTTGATTTTCGTGGGTCCCTTCCAAATCAGGATATTCTGAGTAGCACAGAATTATTTGTCAGTATTGTAAAATCCTTTGGGACAGAAAAGACCTCTGAGATCATCAAGTCTGGCCTTTGACTGACACCATTTTATCAACTAGACCCTGGCACTAAGTGCCATATCCAGTCATTTCTTGAACACCCCCAGGGATGATGAATCTACCACCTTCCTGGGCAATCTATTCCAATCCTTAACAACCCTTTTTATGAAGAATTTCCTCTGGATGTCCAGCCTGAAACCTCCCTGATGCAGCTTGAGGCTATGTCCTCTCAACCTGTCACTGGTTGCTTGGGAGAAAAGGCCAATGACCCACCTTGCTACAATCTCTTTTCAGGTAGCTGTAGAGAATAGTAAGGCCCCAACTCAGTCTCCCCTTCTTCAGGCTAAACAATCTCAAGTCCTTCAGCCTCTCCTCTTGAGACATGATGTCTAGACCCTTCACTATCTCTGTTGCTCTTCTCTGGACTCACTGCAACACCTCAATGTCTTTCTTGTCATGAAGGGCCCAGAACTCGACACAGAACTTGAGGTTTGGCCTCACCAGTGCCAAGCACAGGGGAACAATCAGTGCCCTGGTCCTGCTGGCCACACTATTGCTGGTACAACCCAGGATGCCATTGTCCTTCTTGGCCACCTTAACACACTTCTGGTTCAGTTTCAGTCTGCTGCTGACCAGCACCCCCATGTCCTTTTCTGCTGACCCACTTTGCGACCACTCTTTCTCCAAAATGTAGTGCTGCACAGGCTTGTGACCCAAGTGCAGAACCTGGCACTTGGGTGTGTTGTACCTCATATCATTGGCCTTGGCCCACTGATAGAGCCTGTCCCTTTTCAGGGCCTCCCTACTCTCCAGCAGATCAAAACTCTGACCCAAATTAGTGTTGTCTGCTAAATTCCTGACAGGGCATGCACTCAACCCCCTCATCCATACTATTGATAGAAGCCAGGATGCTGTAGGCCTTCTTGGCCACCTGACACACAATTGGCTCATGTTCAGTCACTTGCCAGTGAGCACCTCCAGGTCTTTTTCAGCCATTTGCAGCCACTTTCCAGCCACTTTTCCCCCAGTCTGCAGTGCTGCATTGAGTCATTTTGACCCAAGGGCAGGACCCAGAATTTGGCCCCATTGATTCAGCCTGACTATATGCCTCTGTAGAGCCTTCCTAACTTCCTGCAGATCACTAGTCTCACCCAGCCTGGTGTCTGTGAACTTACTGAGCATGCACTTGATCCCTTTGTTCAGATTATCAATAAAGATATTAAACAGGACTGGCCCCAATACTGAGGCCTGGGGAACACCACTACTAACCAGCTGCCATCTGGATGGGATGCCATTCAACACCACTTTCTGGGCCCAGCCACCCAGCCAGGTTTTAATACAATAGTGTTTTAACCCAAATTACTGGTAAACAGGAAGGCATATGTACAGCTTTAGGTTCAAAGTGAACCGATATGTCAAGTTTCACATGAGTGAGACAGCATGACAGATATGCCTTACACTTGCACTTTTCCTAAAGCTTTGTAAATGTATGCTACCAGAAACATAATGATGAAGTAAGGAAAATTCTGTCTTGCTTTATATGATTGTTCATATATTGGGGGAGGGGGAAGGAGGGGAAAGCTTTTTCAGAACTTTCAATTTTTTTGGTTTTCAGTAAAAAACTAAAATCCAACAAAGACCTTGATTTTGTTGTGTTTTTTCTTTTTTTTTAAAGGATAAAAATCAACCTAAATACAGTAAAATTCCAATCTTTTGTGATGGTTACAAGGCAGAGAAAGCAAGGATGTTTACTGAAAATGTATGTTCCACAGAATGCTATGTACCAGGACTAGGAAGATAAAGTCCATCTGTCTTTGTCTGTTAATGACTTTCCTTCACAACTGAAACCTATGCAGCTGGGAGAAGAACCAACTGCTGAAAAATAAATAAATATAATAGAAAATAAATGGGAAAGCTGATGGAACTGAAAGGTCACTCACAAATCACATATAAGGAAGCCACTCTGTTCAGCACAGGTGCCTACAAGAATACTAAAAACAGCAGAGCTCCAAAACAGAAATGGTGCACTCAGTTCTGCTTCACTGTCAGAGTAATTCTTACTTATTATCCAGCCTATAAATGCCATCTTAAAACTGCTGTTTGAAGGCACACACATTTCTCAGAATCTGTTTTGTACACAGAACCACTGAATCATGCAGGTTTCAGGGCACACCAGGATGTCTCATGTGTGAACCTTTGCTTCAAGAGGAGTCAACACCAAAAGCAGATGGAGAGACACAGGGCTTTGTCCCAAGAGTGTACGAAGGTCTTCAGAGATGGGGAATCTGAAACCACTCTGGGCAACCTGTTTCACCACCTCAGGACACCATGTTGATTGTAATATTGTATTCTGAATGCTGCCTGGCCCAGGAGCCATCTCATCCTCCTGTCTATCCCTGACCCTCAATTCCCTCCCTGCAGACACCTGTCTGGTGTTAGATGTCGCAAAGTTGTCACTTCTCCCAAAAGAATCAGCCCCAACAAATTGGTGTCAACTGACAAACTGATGATATACGTTTGGTCACCTTCCCAGGTCACTGATAACAACATCAAATTGAACAGGACCCAGGACATATAGAACCCTGAAGTCCTCATTTCCTAAGCATCAAAAATTGCTGGTGTTTGCACTTGGAGGATACTACCAGACAAGGACTAAAAAAAGTATTTTAACTATTTGTAAGTAAAGCCTACCAAAAATGCTAACACGGTTTAAACTGATGGTCTGATATTAGAATGAAAGGTTGATCTGCATGAGGATACCCGAAAGGCATTGTATAACTTTGTATTTCAAAATGTCTTTAAAATTTTGAAGAGTGGAACCTTATTCCAAAGCTGACATTTTTTTTTTTTATTTTTTTCTTTTCTGGCATCCCCATTCCATACACACATCACCTCAGAGCTAGAGTACAAACCTAGTCAGTTTCTCATAAGTGAAGTCAGTTACTGCTCTGTATGAATTAAGTAGAAAATACAGATAGATAAGCATTGTCTTGGAAAAATCATATTGCTTTCTTCAACATAGAAGGTCACCAAACCTTTTATTTGGTGAAATATGACTTTTCTTTATATGCCCAGTTTTGGAAGAAAAAAATAAAGGAAACAGAATGACTTCTGTACTAGAAGTTGATTTTCCCTACAGAGGACATCCATAAAAATCCAAGAACATATTTAGGATCTTACATATATAGATGTAGGATATTTGTCATTAAATGAGTGTTTTAAGGTCTCATTTCTCTGATCATAATGCAGAGGTGATAATAGTGTCTATGGGGAAGGGGAATGCACTACCAAAATGTCTCAGCCTTTGAACAATTCAACAGTGTCCTAGTTCAGCGGGAGGGACCAGTTGTCACTGGGTGGGAGTGATAAAAGCTATGTATTCTACCCCCTCTATTC
>JAWWEE010000342.1:0-12813 GCA_035221455.1 Xenops minutus | reverse complement strand
CTGCTGCCACACAAGCATATTGCAAGCTCCTTGTGTTGTCCCACATGTTTTCTTGGGAGAAACATTCTCTTTAGAAGACCCCCCCTTCACAGGCCTGTGCTGAGATTCACAGTTGTTCACAGGAGGGTAAGAATGAACAGAGAGAAATCCTGGGGATGAAAGTGCAGGACAGTAGCCTCCTGCCACCGAAGCAGAGTTCAAGTTCTTTGTCTTGTCCCACATGTTTCCATGTGAGAAACATTCTCTTTAGAAGACCCCCCTCTTCAGACCAAGGTGCTGAGACCGAAAGTTGCTTGCAGCACGATAGGAATGCACATAGAGAAAGACCTGGGAAGGAAAGGCCAGCACACTTTGCTCCTGCCACAGAAGCAGGTTTCAGGTTCCTTGTGTTGTCCCACATGTTTTCTTGTGAGAAACATTTTCTTTAGAAGACCCTCTTCTTCAGAGCGTGGTGCTGAGACCGAAAGTTCGCTCACTCTTTGCCACCTCTCTTCTGATCTTTGTATTCCCTCTACCCATCACTGTTATTCCGTCTGCCCCTCATTTCTTGTGTTAGAGCGACATGTAGCAGTCTTTCTTGGTTTTATGGTTGTGATGTCATATAGAGCGGAATAGACAGGTGTAAACAAACCAAGCATTATGCTTTTCTCGCTGCATATTTCACTGTGCTGCGATGTGCTGAAAAGTTTTTCATTTGCAAGCCCACTATAAGAATGACAGTATGCGAATTCAAACGGAGCAGGGTAGGAAAGGGCAGGACACTTGCCTCCCACTACAGAAGCACTTTGCAAGTTCCTTGTGTTGTCTGATATGTTTCCTTGTGAGAAACATTCTCTTTAGAAGACTCCTTCCTTCAGAGGATTGTGCTGAGACCGACTTTTGCTCATACCATGATATATTCGTAACTTATTTTTCGGATAATTTTGCCTTATTCTGGGTGCCTTGGGCTTCTTAATTTTAGGGCTTTTGGGGGCTTCTTTTTGGTCTATTTTGGGGCTCATTTTGGGGGTCATTTTTGGGCCCATAAGGACGAAGGTTCCTCCCAGACAAAAAGGGACAGAACAGGAAGTTGCTGCTGCTTTTGGAGTGCCAAGGAACATGCATCTTTTGCACCTGAGAGCCACAGATGTCGCCTTTATTTCTGCGTTAAAGGCCCTGTGTTTTGTTGGTAAAAGCACACCTTAAAAATTGCCATTTTTGGGCCTGAATTGAATATGGATGATGATTGCTTCCAGACAAAAAGGGCCAGGACAGGAAGGTGTTGCTTCTTTTGGATTGCCAAGGAAGCTGCATCTTTTGCACCTGAATCCAAGTATTGCTGGCTTTGTTTATGCATGAAAATCCCTGTCATACGATGGCAGAATCATCCCTGCCAAATTGTCATTTTTTGGCTCAAAATTCAATACAGACAAAGATTCCTCCCAGACCAAATCTGCAAGGACAGGAAGGTGTTGCTTCTTTTGGAGTCCGAAGGAAGCTATAACATTTGCAAAAGGTGCCCATGAGAACGTCATGAAGTTCAGAAAGTCCAAGTGCAAGCTCCTGCACTTGGGTCAGTGCATACAGACTGTGGGAGGCATTTGTTGAAGGCAGCCCTGTAGAGAAGGTCTTGGGTCTTCTCATTAATGAAAAGTTGAACATAAGCCAACAGTGTGCACTCACATCTCAAAAGGTCAACTTCATCTTGGCCTGTATCAAAAAAGCAGTAGTCAGCATGTTGAGGCAGGTGATTCTCTCCATTCTTCTCTCGAGTCTCACCTCGTGTACTGTTTCCAGATCTGGAGTCCTGAACACTGGAAAGATGGGGACCTGTTAGAATGGGTCCCAAGGAGGCCACAATGAAAATCAGAGGGATGGAGCACTTCTCCTACAAAGACAACCTGAGAAAGCTGAGGAGCCTGTAGAAGAGCAGGCTCTAGGGAGAGCTCATTGCAGCCTTCCAGTGCCTTAAGGGGCTTATAAAAAGGGGGGGTAGGAACTCTTTATATGTGCAGATAGTGATAGGGCAATGGTTTTAAACTGGCAAGGGGCAAGGCTAGATTAGATGTTAGGAAGAAATTCTTTACTCAGGGGGTGGCAAAGCATTCATACAGGTTGCCCAGAGAACTTGCAGCTGCCCCATCCCTGGAAGTGTTCAATGCAAGGTTGGATGGGGCTTGGAGCAACCTGATTTCATAGAATCATAGAATCAGCTGGGTTGGAAGAGACCTCCAAATCTTCAAGTCCAACCCTTGATCTAACACCACTGTGATTTAGTGAAGGGTATCAATGGCAAAGGGTCTAGTTAGAGGCCTGTCACTAGCAGTGTCCTCCAAGGTTCAATACTGGGTATTGTCTAACTTATTCATCAATTACTTGGATGGAGGGATAGATGCCTCCTTAGCAAAATCACTGATGATACAAAGCTGGCAGGAGTGGTTGATATGCCAGTGCTGAACAGCCCTTCAGAAGGATCTCAATAGGTTGAGACGCAGGCAGAGAGGAACCACTTGAAATTCAACAAAGACAGATGCAGGGTTCTGCACCTCAGGAGGAACAGTCTCATGCATGAGTACAGGCTGGGGGTTGACCTGCTGCAAAGCATCCTTGCAGAGAAGGACCTGGGGGTTCTGGTGGGCAACAAGCTGTCTATGAGCCAACAGTGTGCCCTGGGTATCCTGGGTGCATTAGGAAAATCAGTGTCAGTAGGTCAGGGAGGTCCTGCCCCTCTACTCAGCACCCATGAGGTAATCTGGAATACTGTGTCCAGTTCTGGGCTTCTCAGTACAGGAAAGACATGGAGCTCCTGGAGTAGGTGCAGCTATGAAGGCTATGAAGGTGATGAAGGGACTGGGGCATCTCTCATGAGGAATGGCTGAGGGAGCTGGGGCTGTTCAGCCTTGAGAAGACACAACTGAGAAGGGACCTCATCAATGTCTATTAGTATCTGAAAAGAGGGTGCTGGAGGATGGAACCAGGCTCTGCTCAGTGGTGCCAAGCAATAAGACAAGAGGCAATGGACAGAAACTGATGGCACTTGAAAATCCAACTGAATATGAGGAAGAACTTTCCTGTGTGGGTGACCCTGCAGTGCAATAGACTGCCCAGAGAGGCTGTGGAGTCTCACTCACTGGAGACATGAATGAACCATCTGGATGCAATCTTGTGCCATGTGCTCTGCTTCAGCAGGGAGGTTGGACCAGATGACTCACTGTGGTCCCTTCCAACCTTAACTATCCTGGGAATCTGTATGTAAAGAAACTAAAATGTCACAATCTGGTTTACACTGCTGTCTCAGTTTAAAGACAAGTATTTGGGTGGGACCTGTTTTGTTCCCCCCAAATACAGAGAGACAAAAATGTGAGAAGGTAGAAGTGAAAAAATAACAGTTTATTGACAAGGAAATAACAGCACTACAAAAATAAAAAAGAAATTACTTACCCACAAGAAAAACCCAAAGAAAACCACCATATCATGTGGTCCCCCAAGGAACAAAGGAGAAAGAGAACAGCATAGGGTCCTCCTGCCAACCACCCCTGTCTGCCCTACTAAATAAAAACAATAGGAGAACAGGGGCAGAAGCAAAACATAAGAAAACTGTGTTGCTCACAAGGATTTACACTATTAAGCTGGCCACTCTATGTCACCTGATTAGGTTAAGGTCTCAGCTGCAGAGATGGTATTAGTTTGGAGTCTCTTTGTTCCCTGCCATGTGTTGCCTCCAGCATGATGCATTGCCTTGCTCGTCTTGACTGAGCTGTGGGCACTGGCACTGGCAGGGGTTTCTCAGCACAGACAGAGACAACAGTTCATTTCACTTTCATTCTCTCTCTGCAGCAGCTGAGGTGAAGGTGACCCTGGACTGCTTCGATCCCAGCACTGCGTGGGTTCCCTTGCCTCCCATGTAGAATGATGGCAATCCAGCAGTCTGGGCAGTGGATCTGGGCTTGGTGGGAGTGGCAAGGGCAGTGGCTGGGGCCCTGGCAAAAGACAGCGCTGTGCTGACCCTCAAGGCAACTTGTCCACATGGTCCTAAAGGAGAGAGCAAAAGAGGGAGATTGAGTTCTGTTTCCTTCCTTACCCAGTGGATTTTTTTCTCTTCTCCTCCCTGCTCTGGCAGGGATGGGAGGAGGAGGGTGGAGGAAATGAATCCCTAATGAGGTAGTACCTCCAAAAACCATGTTAGAGAAAGGGAATAAAATACAACCAACCTCTTGTAATGGTAACAACTGCTCTCGAGAAAGACCCCAGAAAGATAGGATTAATGAAGTACTTAGTGGACAAATGCAGGGTTAACTGAGGATTAATGTGTACAGACACACTCAAGAAATACTTGAGTATCTCTTGACCAATCTTTTCATGCTCAGTAGCAACTTATAGATTTCATCCCTCCTGTCTAGTTCAAGTGATCTGAAAGCTTGGCTATTGAATTAGGAACACCATGATCACAAATTCCTGTAGCTCCAGAATAATTAATTTCTGTGGTGGAAATATTGACATTTTAATGTATTTCCTACATCTTCTAAAAAAAGATAACAGATGTCTGGCTGTCTTGACACATATCAAAGTAAAGTTATTATAGCATTTGTAGTAAGCCCATGCATTGTTCAGAAACATTCCTGACAATATGGTGGCCCGAGCTCAGTACAGATACTCTAAGTCAAGGCAAATCCTTTAATTTGTTGTATAGTCACTCGTAAAAATAACATGTTGGGGATTTTGGCTAGTAAGAAAGAATAAAGGTAAACTTTTGAGTGGAGGGATTTACTTATTTTTTGTCTTTAAATTTTGAAACTCATTTATTTCCAAGCTTTGTCCACTGGTGCTGAATTTTGAAAAGCACTGTTGCTTTTTCTTTGATGGATCTGATGGCTCCAGAAACCATCAACCTTTCATTAACCCTGTTAGATGCAAGAACATAGGGTAAGCAAAACTATTTTCCAGTTATTTCTACCTCTCTGGTTTTCTGGGAATGCTCTGTGCTATTCTATAGCAATGACAAAGTGACAATATTGAAATAGCGGCCCAGGGGTTAGCTATGTACACAGTTTCAGAAGACATAAGAAACTGAAAGAGAAAATACAATTAAATGTTCTCTGTTGACACATTAGTCTGTCAAACTGGGAAAACAAATTATTTTGTTAAGCAGCTGTCTGTCCAACTCCAAGTTTTCAAATCAGAGTCACAGAGATGGAAAGGCACAAAAGGGGAAGGAAAATCATGAGAGAACAATTTTTTAACTAATCCATTATACACAGTAAACTACTAACTGGAATATCTGTCTGTTCTAGTTTCAAAACTCAGTTAGAATTCCTTCCAAAGCTTGGAGCCAACGTCTAGTGTTGATAAAGAGAGTTAACAAAGGATGTAATGAATATGTATGTGCTGATAACAGCTCTAGCCAGAGTTTTCGTTCTGATCTCTCCCCAGGCTGGGAGGGGGAGGGAAGACAGGCTCTGGGCTGGGGGCAGGGTTCGGGGGGTTCCTGTGCTTTCTGCGCAGGGTCAACAGTTCACTGGCTTGGCGGAGGACAGAGGACACACACACACCGGACCCAGCATTGCTTCGGGACTTGGATTGTGTCGTTTGATCTCTGGCTTCACCAACCACCTGTGGACACCCCAATCCATCTTGAGGAAGAAAACATACCTGTTTTCTCTACACTGGAAAGGTTGGATTTCTGCTGCTTTTGTCACTTACTTCATGGGACCTGACCTGAGCTCTGCTCCTGCCGTTTTCCGTGAGGGAGAGCCCAGCCAGCCGGGCGCGACAGCACCACCCGCTGTCCATAAATGTAACTGCAACCCTGAGAGAGACCGGCCAGCAGTTGAGGTGAAACAGCGCCACCTGCTGTCTGTGGAGATAATTGCATCTCCCCTTCCTTTGGGGGTAGCCAAAGGGACCTTTTTTTTTTTTTGACTGTTTGCCTTGTTGTTTGGGAGTGGAGGAGTTTATTACAAATTGTTGTTGTTTGGTTCTTTCCTTGGTATATCTATATATATCTGTGTATTGTGATTAAGAACTGTTATCCTTTTATATATATTTCTCTTTTTTTCCTAATTAAAGTTCTGTTTCTAAATTTAAAGGAGAGGAATTATGTATTGGCCAACATAAAATCTCTTAGTTTTCTCCTCGCACTAAGACACTGTCAATAGTAAAATATAGGCCCACTGAGGTTTGCCCATTCATTTTAGAAAAAAAAAAAAAAAGAAAATTATCCTTTCTCTCTTCAAGCTATGCTTTTTACAGTACCTAACACTTCCTGAGCTCCTCTTGCATTGTGACATTAAAGGTCTCCCTAGAACCTGTGGCTATTCTTTTAGTCTATCTTTAAGCTGATGGCACAGCTGCAGAAGATGTAAGTATTCTATCAGTCTTCACCTGGTGCTATAGTCTGTCATTTTATTGCCTCTCTGATGAATCTCTGCAGCTTCAATTGATTTTAAAAATAGAAGTGACAAAAGTAGGATAAAACCAAAAACATCAGCCACAAAAACTTGACTCAGTGAAGGAAGCAAGTTCTACAGAACAGTTTGTAGAATACAGTCTGTATTATGCAGAAAGTCAGGAAGGACTTTTCATTTGGATGAGTGTGACAATCATATAAGCATGTACAAACAGTAAAGCCTGGAAGATCATCTCCTTTTAACAGCTGAAACTGCTATAGTGTTTACAAATCTTACATGTTCAGTTGGGGGTGTGGGGGAAACTTAAATTCCTGGATTCCATAGCCAGAAGTGACAGAAAATGATGGTTGAATTTGGTTAGCCTTTTTCTTTTAGGAGGCACCTTGTTCTTTGTCTTGATCTTTGTCTTGTAGATCTACCACAATTCCCACTGCACAGTGGTAAGATGGAAAGGTTTATGATGAGGAAAAAGCTATAGTGAACTGAAGAGTGGCAGAAGGCATTTTCCTAAAGCATTGTAATTGAGAACAGAACGTAATTCAAAAGGATCACGAGAAAAGCTAATAATATTTATTATGAATCTACCCTTTTAATTGATTGACTTTTTTCCTTCTTTTTTTCTTTTAGTGAACCATAGCTCCCAAATGTGGAGTATTTATAAACAGTTGTGGGTTTTCCCAGATGAACAGATTTCAGCTGAGGGTAACTTACAAACTGTTTAGATTGTCCTGTAGCTGTACACATCTGGTTAATGCCTGATTACAAGACATTATGTCTACTCAGTGTTTTGCTGACTGATGAATTTTAAATAAGGTAATAATAGAAATATCATTCATCTTTTTATCAGTGGAACACTTAAGAGTCAGAGCAACTTACAAAAATTTCTCACAGGTGTCTACAAATTCACAAATGATATAATAAAATTATTGTAGCCTGTACTGAATGTTATTGTTCTATATCATAACAGTCTTGGGGATCTTCTTCACAGGGCATCTATGGCACATTTTTCCAAATGCTTATTGTGTCTAAAAGCCATTTACATTTTTCATCTCTGAGAGATTTGCCCTTTAGACATTATCAGAATCAGGCCATTAACAGTCAAGTTGGAATCTGTGTGCATAAACTTATATCTGTCAAAAAAGTAATTTAAAGGGTATGAAACTATTTACAAAATCAGATAGATTTCGATACACACTGCAGTTTTCAGATCAGGAAAATATTTCCCTAAGAGTTCAAGTAACTTCTTTAACCTCAACCATTCCACTCCCACCCCCAACCCCACACCCCCCAAGACCCCCCAAAACTTCTTAATTTTTAACTTTGAAATTATTATTGTATAAGATTCTTTTCCCTCTTAAGAGAACATACCTGCCTATTTTGACAAAGAAAGCCTAAGGGTTGTGATAACTGTTTGGATCAAATGGGTTTTTTTTTTGGTTGTTGTTAACAGTCTTTCTTGCGTCACTTTTTTTTAGTCAGCTGAAACATTAATTTATGCAGCTATTCCCTGCATTTAACAGAAGAATGATTGCTTCAAAACTGTAGGTGAATTTCGATATTATAATAATTGATATTTAATTGTGAAAGGGCTTATCTGTTTGTCCAAAAGCTTCAGCATCCATTTTGTGCCTAAAGCAAAAAACCCTCAAATCTGATGAAGGTAAAAGGAGTTCAGTCAGGAAGCACAATCTGTGCTTTCCTATCCTGCTTGAATTCATTTATGTAAGGCTTCCTGCAGTCTTTAAGCTGTCACCAGAATCTAAGTTTCCAAACTAGAACAAATTGTTACACCTCATTATAATAAACAAGTATATAATCTCTTTTGCTGTGTTCTGAAAAATTCAGTGTCTGCTGCATAAATCAACTCGCCTACACTTCAAAAATGGACAGGCTGCAAAAACTAGTACAAGATTACTGACTTAAGAACACTGTCTGAAGATGCTTTGGTTCATCATGCTTGCATAAAACTAGTTTGTCATAGAACTGTGGGTGCCAAATCATTAAACCTTATCATACTGAGGCAAACAGGTTTTTGGTATGCCAAAATAAGTATCAGGTAGATGTATGTTATTAAATCCACTTCATAAAAATATACTAAAAAAAAAAAAAAAAAAAAAAAAAAAGAATATTTTCAATCAATTCTGAGGTAGTTACTGCAAAGTAAAGAAAGAAAATACTTTGTCTCATGAAGGTATATACCAAGTCCAGACCAATCAATGCACTAACTCAAAGTTGAGTAGAAACCTAGTATGCGAGAAATGGGGGGTGAAGGAAGTAATAGTACAAATTCTCCCTGAAACTGAAATGCTGAAGAAATTTAATTTTGGACACTTCATGACATAGTGCCTCTGGAAGGAGCTATGCTATCCTTACTGCCATAGTAATTCTTCCAATTGATATTCTCATCAGTGTTACTTTATTTTTTTTTCTGACCTGTCCTACCAAGCCACTGAAGCACAGCTAACACATTAGCCATTGCATTCCTCCTTCATTCAAGGACAGTTCAAGCTCATACATGCTCTCATACTATTACAAAATAAAAATGAGTATGTGCATGATTCCATGTCACTGAAACTGTGAGGCGTAATAACAGCCATTGATTGAATGGAAACACTCACAGGTTATGAGTCTGGAGAACCCTTTGACAAGTTCTTGCCAAAGTAAAGGGAGGCATGGTTTAATGTTTCCCCCCCTGCTTTGGTCCTCTGTAATGGCCTTGCCCAAGGCTGACTTATCCGTGGATTTAGGAACTTAACACACTTATGAGAAGGAAAACTCCTTCTTTTGGACAAGACCAGTTAGTCTGAATGGCGGATGTTTTTTTGGGACAGTTGCCTTCAGATCCCACTAACCTATGTGCAAAGACAAGATCCTTACCATCTTTTCCCCACTTCCAACTTTACAAGCTGACTACAAGTCTCTGTGTTCAGTATATGCTGTTTGCTCTCTGAGTAGCTTTGTATTTGCCAAGTAGTATCTCTGTCCTTAGTTATGGTTAAGCAAACTGTGATTGACAGAACAAAGGAAGAGCATGCCTAACTCTTCTCTGTAGTACAACTATCCTGAGAGTACAGGGCTAAGGTGGTAATTAAGCATGACCTCATTAAAATACTGACATCACCTCACTGCTAGAAGCATGGCAGCAAGGATGCATTTCAGATGTTAAAACATCAGGTGAGCAGAATTCACTTCCCTGTGAAATATTTCTTTAGAGCCTGTGCGTGGTTCTGCTTCTTCTGTGGCTTTTAATCTCACTGACACACATATGATAAGGACAGACATAATGAAAAATATGACATGTCAATAGAGTGTTTCCTGGACTCTCATAGCCAGGAAACTGTTAAAGAGTGGCTAGATTTGTTGTGGTTTATTTTCTTTATGAAGTGGTATGTAATATTCAGCGATGTGGTGTAGCACCCTTTTGCTTTAGACCTTGCATTTCTTGAAATCTATTGAGAGTTTGAAAAAATGTTCAGTCTTATCCCAGTCTGAATTATGAAATTACTAGTATATTTTAGCAAGAGTGACAAACTACTTCAAGAGAAGGCCAGGGCTGGAATTCCACGAGTGATAGAACTTCAGCCACTCTGCAGTAAGCTTGCATGTCAAGTACTGTGCTTGGCTTGGCAAAAAGGATCTGTGCATTGGCCTCAGCCTCCTGTACTGGGAAAAGCTCTGTCTGCACAAACTCCAGGGAAGTCCCTGGAGTTTTCTACAGGCAGAGATGAGCCACTTGCTTGAAGTGTCCTTCAAGGTGTAAAGGGTTGCTTCTGCTAAAAGTCAGAATTGTAACTCAGCTTCTGTGCACCTTGTATATGTATACCTATACTTCAGGCAAAAGGTGTTGTACCCTGTCATAGTTTAATCACAGCCAACAGCCAAGCACCACATAGCCACTCACTCGCTCCCCCACCAGCAGGATCAGCTGTAAGGGTAAAAGCTGGAAAACTCACGGATTGAGTCAAAGACAGTTCAGTAAAGAAAGCAAAAGCAAAGCAAAACAAAGAATTAATTCCCTGCTCCCAGTGGTGTTGCAGTTACAGGGATAGGAAGTGGTGTTTAGCACTATGAGGGGGTGACCAAACTGTGTATTTTACACCCTTTACATCATGCTTGGTGGACAGTCTCTTTAAGACTCCCTGAATGGTGTAGCAGGACACTGCCCTGGAAATGGGGTCAAGCAACTTGGACAGTGCCCGGCTTGTAACCCTGTCAGTGCTGAGCTGGGAGAGGGCATCACATGATGCTTTTGGTATCAAATTATGATAAAACCAGTCTGGCTCTTTGTTACAGTTACAAGGCAGGGCATGGAGCTACAACGATTAATATTCATATCATTATATTATCAGAGGGGATCACCACACCACGAGGCATGGGGAGTTCAAGAGAGGGGTTTTGCTGTGGGTTGGAGCTGCTCCAGGAGTCTCAGCTGCTGCTGGCAATCGCTCTTTGCAGCCGGAACTGTATCAAGGCAGGAGTCCTCACTTCACTGCTCCTAATCATTCCTGTCTTCTGGAGGGGACTGCGGCAAAGCTGGTTGCTGCTGCCTTGCTGCACCGTGACGGGAAGGAAGCGGCCTGGGGGGGGCGCCCCTGCCCTAGCCGCTGTTCACTGCCGCTTGGAGCTTCTGGTGTCGTGGACATTGCTGAGTCGGCATTTCAGCCAAACAACCCCTGATTCAAATGAACTAGCTCTCCAGGTTTTCCTTTGCTCCCTCTTTCCTGTGGTTTTACTTTTGTTCTTTGATCTCCAGAAGGGGTGAGGGATTGAAGAGAAGCACATGTTGTCTTTCGTTGTCTTTGTATACAGAAGGGAGTTCGAAAGGGGAGGAGGGAAAGACTAGAAGTGTTTCTTTCTCACTGTTGGTATTGGTTTTGCAACTATTTACTTGTCAGTAAACTGTTATTTTTTACTTATACCTCCTCGCATTTTGTCACTCTGTATTTGGTGGGAATTAAAGGCCAGGGCAGAAGAGTTCATTTTGTTGAAGCTCCCAGCCCATTATCTGTCTTTAAACCACGACACTCATTAACCCCTAATTAAAATCTTGCTACTGAGGCAACTAAAGAGAGATGACTGGCATGTAATCACTTTACTCTGCAGAAGTCCAGTCCATTTTCATACGGTAGGTTCTTCTAACATAACCCTTCTTGAGGTGTGTGTGGAGATCCTTCCTTAAGCAGGGGACACCCCTCAAAGCTGCTCCTTGGGTTAAGAGAAAGAGATATGTCCATGTTACATCAATGTCTACTAAATAATAATTATTTCTTATTTTTTCAACTTTAATATTTTTGCTTTGATGTAGTTCATTATCCTTGTAGTATACTAGTAGTTTAGCTTCTATACTGTAAATAGTTCTGATTAAGATTTCTGTCTAATCGTTTGTCATAACAAATAATTCTTTTTATATAAATATACCTGGTTTGACATTCTTAATCCTGTGGGACAAATTTGTACAGAGGTTCAATCACACCTCTAGAGTCTCTTAGATTTAAACCATTGACAAAGTCTGGTGCTAAGATTGGATCCAGCTGCCCCTAGGCTCCTCTCTGAAGAGTCCAGAAAGAAAGGGGGCCCTTTCTGCACCTCATGACTCAACAGAAGGGCTTCTCTAATAAACTTTGTCTGAAGCTCCCACTCATACCTGTGAGACATGGAAATGGAAGTTCATTCATACTTCTTTCCTTGGTTTAAGGAGAGGTGGCTGCTTCACCACAGGTTGGCACCTCTCCATGAGTCCCAGCCATTGTTGGATCCACCCCTAATCCCGAAGTCTCTCACAGACACTAGCCACTGCTGCTGTTCTCACCATCTTCACCACAGAGTACCAGTCAAAAAAAAGCAGCCTGGGGCCACCCACTGCCCAGGGGTTTGCACAATCGGTAATGGCTGCCACTGCTGCTGCTTGCACAATCACTGACAGCTTTTTGCTGGCCGCTGCAGATTGCTGCAGCTGCTTTTTGTCAGCTACAGGACAGGGGAAAAAGAGACTCTGTACCCTGCTGCCGTTTGCTGTCCCTCACGAAGAGACCCTGCACCCACGCCAGCAGTGTAGCTCCTTCTGGACTAAACAGTCTTCCAGGTTTTGCTTTGCCCACATTTTCCCTGCTGTTTTTCCCCAGTTGATAAGGGTGTTGTAATGTGGGAATTTGTTTGCCACAGTGTTTTCTTTGTTTGCCCGAGCCACGTGGAGCTGATGCAGTGGGAATGGGAGCCATTTTTGCTTTAGCCCTAGAGTAGGGCATCCAGGTAGCAATTTTTTTTGTTGGTTTTGTGGGTAAACCATTCTTTTTCCTCTCTGTTGTTTTGTTATTTGCAAGTTTTACCTCAGTAAAATTGTGACTCTGTTGTAGTCAAGGGACTACAAATATAAAATTTTGAAACACCAAAATTTTATTAAAGGCAAAAGAGCAAGGCAGCGCGCTGG
>JAWWEE010000341.1:0-12844 GCA_035221455.1 Xenops minutus | reverse complement strand
GGTGAGACGCAGCGTGCGCAGAACTGGCCCCACCCTTTACTCCTAAGGTTCATCTGCCAGGGCCAAGCGAGCTTGGATGGTGACAGCGAAGTCCTCAGGGCGTAGGTTTGGTTAGAGTATCCTTCTCTTAGATGGATGGCCTTACAGGGCTAAGCGAGCTCCATCTGCCCGAGTTTGGAGTTAGAGTTGTCCTTCTCCTAGAATGATTGCTGGGGAGCTAGCGAGCCCATCCTGCCCATGGACACACTTTGTCTGACCCTTAAGTTGAGACCTGACTAACATGGGAGACCCTACCGGAGGCATGAACCACCGCCAGCACAGCTCGCAACCTCATAAAGGCACGAAAGCTTCTCCCCCATGACAAGGGGGTGTCCATGGAGAAGGTGTATCAAATACTCTGTTTGAAATTCTCATTATAGCATGGGAACAATGGAATTCTGTTACCTTCTTTCATTCTTGTTTCTCCAAAACTTCTTTCTGTAAACTATTATTGTCTGCTTTTCCAGGCAAAAAATACTTAAAAAATAAAATAAATAATAATAAAAAAAGAATGGGTGTTATTCATCTTCTTTATTTCTTTCCCTTCAACAAAGCAGAGGATTCTGTATTTATTAGATGAAAGAAAGGGTGAACAGATAAGAAAATCTGAAGGGTAAACTTGGAGATGTTTTAAGGTTTGAATTCTGAGACTGGAAATAAAAACAAAGAGTGCATTACAGTTTACTGTCAAGGAAGACAGTGAGAAGAAGGTCACGTGGTCAATCTTTCCAGTAAAAGTGTTAGCTTGTGAGTTTGGAGCTTCATTACATTTCTTGCGTAAAGTTTATTGTTAACTGTCCCTTTAATGATGGGAAAATGTTCAAACTAACAAAAAAAAAGGACAAAATTATTATTATGTGAAATTTCAATGAAAGAAAAGTCCAGATGTTAAATCTCTGCCCTTTTTACCTTTTTCTTTCACGTTTCCATTATGAATCATGTCTAGCATATGAAACCTTAGCTGCGAACAGCAAGTAGAAGAGGAAAGTTACAAGATTTCTTCACCTATTTGATGATTTTCCAAACTCATCCATTTAAAAAGACAGCATATCTTCCTCAAATTCAGATCTGTTAAATTTATTTATTGAGTATTCAGATGAAAAGTTCTTTTAGAAATTTTATATAGATGGTATTGTGCTTCTTGATAAACATAGATTAAATAAGTCCTGGCAGTGTCTCCAGGTGGCCAAGGTCAATGGCAACCTGACTTGTATCACAAGTAATATCACAAACCATAGCAGGGAAGAGATCATTCCCATGTACTTGGCCCTGGTAAGGCCACACCTTGAATACCATTTTCAGTTTTGGTCTGCTCACATAATTAGATGCTGAGGGAACTGGAGTTGTTTAGCCTGGAGAAAAGGAGTCTCTTTATTGCTCTCTACAACTACTTGAAAAGAGGTTGTAGTTGGGTGGGAGTAGGACTCTACTGCCAGGTAACAAGTAAGAGAATGAGTGGAAACCACCTCAGGTTGCACCATGGGAGGTTTAGATTGGATATGAGGTAAAATTTCTTCATGGAAAGGATTGTAAAGCATTGAAGCAGACTGCTCAGGGAAATGGTGGAATCACCATCTGTGGAAGTGTTCAAAAAATGTGTAGATGTGACACTTAGGGATGTGGTTTAGCAGTGATGGGTTAATGGCTGAACTTAATGACCTTAGAGGTCTTTTCCAGCCTCTATGATTCTGTGATTCTATTAAATGTTCTTGTTCTATTTTCAATGTACTTAAAGCTTCCTTTCACTCTGTGGGTGCCCTGAAATTGGTGAAAGAAAGCAACTGTGAAAGAGGATTAATTTATTTCTCATAGAAGGTGGTACCACCAATATTTGTTCTATAAAGTGAACAGTCACTAGATGTTTGACATTGCTAATAACGAAGTCAAAACAGTAAAGAAGGAGACCCATAAAACAAAACAGTTATTAAAAAAAAAAAATAGTCATTATTGTGCCTTGTTCTGCTATTATGTTTAGAAATTCAGATATTTCCTATACCTTTTATTACCATAAAAGCTACTAGAACACCATAGTGAGTCTGAAGAAAAACATCTGGCTTATACTTTAGTACAACACTTTTCAGACTAGACTGACAGACAAATGGAAACTGGAAAGAAATATTAACAATATACTTCTTATCACATAGACAAGGTATATAGAAAAATTGTTGGAATGAAAGATGTAATTTTGTCATTATAATGAACACAAATACGATTTAGAAAATCTTATTTGCATTATAAAGATGTTTTGAGAATTATAGTTTTAATACAGTTCATGTGGTTCACTGCTACTTTTTATGAAGTACAAGGATATATACAACATGCTTCAGACCATTTACCTGGGCTGCTAGGGATACAGTTATGGTCTAAATACTACTATTAGTTAATGAATAAGATATATGGGCCTCAATAGTTATCAACTATGTATTCAGAGTAAATTTCAATACAATAAATCAGTGGTAAACTATTCAGATGATAAAATATTTTGAAGTATAAAAAAGTTACTCAAGACTTTTTATGTTTTCTATGGCTTCCTTCACTCTTTTCAAATTTCTAGTAGAGTAAAATCTTTCTATTGTTATCAGTGTTATTATTCTCCTCTTGCTATTGAAATCTTTTGTCTGAGCTTCTTTCTTTGCTGCTGTCTCCTTTGTTGTGCTGAAGGTTATTCTCTAAATAGTATTATAAAGCCGTTAATGGGAGGTCAGTTTTCTGTAATGTTTGTTTAACAGCTAGAAGCTATTCTGCTAATAGAAGAAGAAGATTTCAAGTCTAGTAATAATTTTGTTGCAACAGCTTACTAAGAGTCACATACAACTGAGGACTTGCACTATATTTATATACCTGCATCATTGTAAGTGTTGAGAAAACAACAAGAGAAGCAAGGAACCCCACAATTAGACAAAAGTCAGCTCCATGGCAGTGATCCATAAAAGAGTACCAGGCACCTTTCCAGCTGTGTTCCTCAGTAGATAGGTATGAGCAAGGAGATGCCTGTGCCTTGGTGCCTTAGGGGCAGCAACTGGTGGTGTTGTACAAGGGCAGTCTGGTGTGAGGTGTACAGCAGGGAGAAGAAAATTGAAGCAAAACACAAGTCACAAAGTCAAGAAATAACCAAAAATTTTAATGGAGGGTTATTACAGTGAGGGCCAGGGAAGATGAGAATCTTGGTTTGTTTTCTTCCTTTGTTGGAGTTAAATAGACAAATAAACTATCCTATTTAAAGTGAGCACAAGCACTGAGTGTGAAAGCTGCTAGTCTTCAGTGCTCCTTTTTTTTTGATAACTGAAAGTCTCATAGGAACAAGAAGAGATCTGCTATATCTGGCTCCCATGAGGCATTCATGTTAACATGCTTTGATATTACTTAGTTAGAAACCTGCTGGTATACTCTCAAATACAGTAAGAGAGGCTATTAACATAGCAGGAGGATATGTCATGTCTGTAATATAAAGGCAATTTTTTGGCTTTGAAGGATAGGGGCTGTAGCTCTAAGGAGCTTTGGAGAACACTTGAACACCCATTCTTGGTGAAAGAGTGGAATAGCAATTAGCAACAGCTGTAGAACAAATGGACTTAAATTGAACTCTAAGAAAATAAACACCTCTCATGTAGAAAGTATTGGACAAGTGGTTCTACTAGAGCAGGTAATATATATTCACAGAAAAAAAGTAATTTGTGTATATAAGAGTTATTTCCATACAAATTTTTTCTCGGAAAAAAAAAAAATCCAAATCAACGCAACCCAGACTTTAAATTTGAAAATTTTCAAAATCAGCAGTACAGATCCCAGTGTTTACATATTCTTTCCCACAGTCATAATAACTTCCCCTACAGTGGCTTGGAATGAACTGACACAATAACTGCATGAATATTGACAACTAAGCTGATGAGCAGAATTTCACCGTAAATCCACTCATTTCTGACTATCTATTCTAGTCTGTGTCCTTGACAGAGAATTTCTGGAAGATGTTTCCACCTCTGTAATTCTAATCTTGTATCTCCTCTCCTAGCCCATAGCTCCCGTTGTTACAGGGAACAAAGCAGAACCTGGGTCTCCCATTTTACATGTGGATATGGAAGGTTCTAGTGGTAGATCTAAGAGATTAACATGTATAGCTCCTGTGGCTAAAGCCATGTTATGGTCTTAGCTTTCCTCTTAAAGTGTCATAATCGTTAAACTGTAGGTTCAGGATGAATGAAAGCTTAGGGTTATGTATTGTGCCATAAAACAGAAATTGCCAGTTGTTTAAGATGTGGCTTCTCTTGAATTTCTACTCTGCTGATAGGGACATTTGGGAAGGACAAGGAGTTTGTTTACTCTACCAGCTGCTCTCAGGATTGTCTTTGTACTAATTGAAACTATAATTTCAGGAGCAAACAAGCTCAAAAATAGTTTTGCAAGCAGATAATTCCTAACTCCCTTGCTACCATTTAAGAGCCTGAACTTCTCATCTGCTTCTTCTATGTGTTCTTGCTTTATCTGTCTCTGGTCTTAAACATCTTGAGCAATTTGTTGCACAATGGCATTTCCCTCTTTCCCCTCTGCCGCCCATCCTGATAATGACAAATTGTGATGAGGTTAATTTTTTTCTGCTGACAGATAAAACTTTATTATTTATATTAGTTTCTCCCAACCACTTATTTCTATGTTTAATGTATGTTATTCTGTCAAAGTTCATTTTACATAAGCAAACATGTATAGTCTCTTTATCTTCACAGGGATACACAATCTGATTTAGGCAATTCATAAGAAATATAAGAAACACTCTGTGAACGTATGGGTAGGATGGAAAAACATTATACATTTTTGTGCTGAACACCTTAAACAGTTTTAATGTTACTTTGCAAAACCTGTGACTGTGGCTTCATTAGTGTATTGTCAAGAGGTTGTAATAGAAGAAAAGTAGAACAGACTCCAGAGGAACATCAAATGTCCACATAAAACCTCTTCTGCCACTTGCTCTGTGCTGTGTTACACTTCAAACTTCTGGGCAATAGGATCTATCTGCCTTTCACTCCTGTATTTCTGTTGTGCTTGGTTGGGTTTTTTTCTCTTATGCAATGCAAAACACACAGGAAGGGTAGTGTGTGTGTGTGTGTGTGTGTGTGTGTGTGTGTGTGCCAGTTTACATTAATAAGACACAAAATGTAAAATTAACACTTTTGGGAGAAAGTTTCCCTTAACAGACTGCTTTAGCACTCATCATTTCCATAATACTGTCATTTACTCTCATATTTGCAGTCATTTTCATGATCAGTGGTGACTTGAAATTGTTGTGAGTCATAACTGGCAATGATGTAGATTTCTCCTTTGCTTTTGTTTGTGTGAGCTTGCACCTGGGTTTTGTAAATTTTCGCTCCTGACAAAATTATTTTTCTGCAAAGAACAGAACTAAGCATCATTTTGAACCTCATTCATAACCTTATTATTGATGAACATCATCCAAGTTCATTCTTATATGAAGTTCTTAATCATCTAGGGTTAAAATTATCACAAATTATTTTGAATTTATTAGAATTTGTGAGATATAGATATTTAATAAATTATTGAATGCTAAAATCAGAGCATCATGAAAATCCTATCTTTTATCCTACTATTAAGTTGAACAGATTTGTTTGGGAAGTCTTAAAAACAAAATCTTAGTATTTGACTTGACAACCATTTTTAAAACCAGATTATATATGTAATACAGTCATTTTTAGTAAAAACAAAAAAAAATGAGGGAACTGCTGTAGCCTAATTTTTTATAATTTTTTACCTTATTTTTTTGAGATGTTCAACTTAAGATGAGGGAGTTTTAAAGCAGTATTTGAACTTATAAGTAAGATCATGTGGAAGGTGTCATACTTTGACTTTCATTAAGACACCATTGCTTTCTGAAGTAGACTCATTATAGTCTCTGAATCCAATAAGACACCTCAACTAATGCAATGGAGTGAAAACTCAGTAGGTTAGAGCATGACACACAAGACAGTGTAAATTATTATATCTGTACTGGGATACTTACAGAATATTTCTAATAAACCATGATTTAGTTCTTGACACTGGAAAACTTACCAAAATAACATTTCTGCAATATGGGAAATAATGAAATTTTCACTTTGATTATTTTGGGTGAAAAGTAGAGGGAAAGTGTGTTCTCATTACTTTCTCATATTAAAACGCAGTACTTAATATAGAGATAAATTTATAGAATTATAAAATAATTAAGGTTGGAAAAGACGTCTAAGTTCATAGACTCCAACTGTCAATGTAGCATTGCCATGTTCACTGCTAAACTATGTCTCCAAGAGCCACATCCACATGCTTTTTGAATGTTTCCAGGGATGGTGACTCCACCACTTTCCTGTGCAGCCTATTCAATGTCTGACCACCCTTGAGACGCAGAATCTTTTCCTAATATCCAACCTAAATTTCTCCTCTAGGCCATTTCCTCTGATCCTGTCACTTGTTACTTGGAAGAAGAGCCTGACACCCACCCGACTACAACCCCCTTTCAGCTGGTTGTAGAGAGGGAGAAGATCCCCTCTTTTCCCCAAGCTAAGCAGCCCTAGATTCGTCAGATAGAAGCACAGTTATTTGCTAGACAATTCCATTGCTTACAATAATTCAGTGTTGCATTGATACTGTAACAACCATTCTCTAACTTATTTTGGTTCTCTTTACTTGCTACAGAGTCTCTTAACTAAGCACAAATCACTAATTGTAGAGGTTTTGTTGTCCTTAAGGTAATTCCTAAACTAAAATCCCAGTGTAAACTTGCACATTGTACAGATTTCTTCTTGTACAGTCTTAGTACTTACCTCAAGCTCTTGAAAAGATGTGTCATGACTTGCTCAGGGTTTCATTGTATTAGGCAGGCCTTATGTTGTACTTCTGTTGTCAAAGATGGCTTTAAAAACCTGAGAGGTTTTTTGTTACTTGAGAGCAGAATGGTGTCACATTTTTTTATTCCTCTCTTACTGAGATGTTCTTAATGCTTTTTTTGTCCTTAATAATTTTTGTCCCAGAAAAAATGCACAGAAAAATCTGACAAGGCATAGATCTCCTAGAACAGGAAAATTAGTGTTTGCTTTTGATTAGATTCTGGACAAAAACAAACAAACAGCCATCTAACCAACCAAAAATCAAACCAGACAAAAAACAACCAACCAACACAAAAAAACCAAACCAAACCAAACCAACAAGCTAAAAACCAAAAAGAACACAACAACCCCAAACCCCCAAAACTGTGATGTTCAAGTGAAATATTAAGTCTCCTCCTACAGCTGTTCTGCTGGGATGTTTTTATTATATTATGTATATTTCTATCATATTACATATAGTATGTTATATATTATTACAATATATGTTGCTATTATTATTGTTATATTATACAAAATTACATATGCTCAGTCATTCTAATGTGTGAAACTGCATTATGTATTAATTTTTAAGCATGCAGTATCAGCATCATCATAACATTGAAGTGTGTATATGATTTCTATGCATGTTATCTCACAGGAAGAAAAATGAAAGTCAATATAGGCAAGATCTGTAAAGTACTGTGGTGGAGGAGGAGAATTTTTCCTCACTCATTAAGGTTTCAAGTAAACACATTCTTGAAGGAACTAAAAATTATGTCCTCCTTGTCCTGTGGTGGAGAGAAAAAAAAAAATATAATGAACAGAGAGACAGTGCTATGGAAATGGGGAATCCGGAAAGCGTTAAGGGAATGTGTTATTTGGTTTGTCTCACCAAGAAACTGAAAATATGCAATCCCTTTTACTGTGACAATGGAGGAAGAAAATAGCAAAACCAAACTAGCATACTCAGAAAATTTAACAAATGGAATTTTCTATAACAGTGGTTTCAATATGAAATGTCTTGGTATACCTTTCCAACTTTAGTGTTTCAGTTGATATATCATTACTAAGATGACGAGTTTTTTTGAGAAGTGTTTTTTTAGTCCCAGATTAAAATGTGAGCGGTTGAGTATATGCTGAAAATCGGCTTCTCTGAAACTATGCAACTTAGAAAATAAACTGGAGTATTAATTGACAGACTCTAACCTACAGTATTGACCCTAGTCAGTAAAGAAAACAGATGGTAAGTGCATGGCTTGCTGACTGATCATGTGGCTGGGACACAGCACCAAGAAATTGTATTTCTTGAATTTTCATAGTAGTTAAAAAAAAAATAAACCTTTTATAAGAAGACATAATTCATCAGTGAGCTAACAAAGCTGATTTCATTACAAATCATTTCCTCTCTCCTTATCCTTAGAGAAAAACTTTTACAGCCAACTTCTGGAGTCTTTTATAAGCAACGCTGTTTTCTCTACAATTGATACAAAAGGGAGAAATCTTTAGACTGAGGGAACTACAGCTCCAACAGTGTGAGAAATAACTTTCAATTAACTTTTCTTATGCATAGTTACATAAGACAATAACTTTGGGTCTTCAAAGATTTTTAGTAAAATCTTCATCTTATCTTGTGAGATGTCAAATATTTTACTGAGGGGTAATTTCAAAACCACTTCACACTGTAAAAAAAAAACTGGTTTAGAATCTTTCTTTGTCTTTAATGACTGGAACAAATATTGTGAGACTCTTTGTTCTCAAGACTGAGGATTCAAATCACTTTGAAAGTAGTCCTACATAGCAATGAAAAGGATGTTTGAAGAGGGAATAAGTTATTTGCTTGGTGTTAAATATTTTTGTATGAGGAAATATGCTGTGATTTCTCCTGGGTTCAGTTCCCTTTCCAGTTAATATTAACCTATAGGCAGTTGTCTACTTTCAGTAAGAGAGGTAACTTTTTTATCTCAGTCTCGTAAAGTACTACTCTCACAATTTTTGTGATGATTAAAAAAGTCATCTTAACAATAAAACACTCCTTTCTTCTCCTTAGTCCCTAAGTTTTGTATTCCCAAGTGTTGAGGACAGTCCATGTGTGATATCATCAGGCTCTTTAAAATTTTTACATGCCTCTGCCCAAATTAAGGTGAAAATGAGACCATATTCCAAAGCTAATAGTATGGATTTTATTCAATCAGAAATGTGAAGTAGAGAAACATAGAAGGAAATAGGGAAAAGAGACAAAAGGAGAGAAAGTGCCAGAGTAGTATTAAGGAGAAAAGAAATATCACCATTCTGTAGATTCCAGCAGTGTCCTGTTGGTCCTCATCTTGTGGTCTTCTTGGTGATGAGAGTCCCAATCCTGCCAAAGTGATGGTTGTAGTCTGGATTGGTCAAGGGAAGCCCAGGGTGGTAAGGAAAATGCTGTGTGATGAAGGAAGAAAACCAAGTCTGGTCTTTCATTTAACTTAGGCTAGGTGGGAACTCCCCTGGTACCTCCCCTGGGGAGGGGATTTTTGCACTGCAGGATTTAATACTGGATCACGGGACATTTCAGGGGTCTTTGTCACCTTCTAAGATGTTACAGTTACCTGTTAATGTCAGCTCAGGTGGATCCATTATGGCCCATCAGCAGAGATGAATGTCTTGAGGCTACATGTAAATCATACAGGTGCTTCCCCAATTGGGAGTTATCACAACTGAACAATTTGTTTAAGGACGAGGAAACCTACCCTTCCCTGCAGGATTTGACTCTTGTTCAACACCCAGCCTGTAGCCTGAGGTGGTGGGTGTGCACACCTCAGCACTTGGGTCATTACTTTGCACATGATCAGCTTGAACCTTGATTGTCAAAGTCGTTTTTGTTCCAGTCTTTCACACTTGTGGATACATTCTTCTGGCATAATAATACCACTTTTATCTTACCTCAAGTTTCCATCACAGTCCAAATTAGTAGGCATATTCAGAGAGGGATAGGTTTTAGTCAGCGGTTGCTTCTTGGCTCAGTTTGCTACAGTGGACAAAAGTCCTTCAGTAATTTTAACAATGTTTAAGCCATTAATCATTTCAGTGTCTCATACACATTTTTCATGATGCTCTCTTTAGATCATTGTTCCACAATGAAGCTGCGGTTATGGTCTTCTTGCTCTGTTAATATTCTTTTTAGGTACACAGAAACTTCTGTTAGGGATCTATCTAAATCACTTAAGTTGTTGGAGCAGCCAGTTGGCCTAACATTTGTTTCAGCTCAGGCATAAGAAATACTTGTATTTCCAAGGAACTCTCCCCCTTCGAATTTTTTCTTGGTTTTGACTAGTCAGAACTTTGCCACAGGAATAATCTCACCAGCAAGTTCCATAAAGGGAATAAGAATATAAAGAAAACATTACTATTAAAATTGAGCAAAAAAACAGATAAAGTTGGAATGAAAACAAAGCTCTGATAAATAATTATTATCTGGTGAATAAACTGAAAATAACATGCAGACTTGACTTTCATAAAGAAGGACTTCAGAATTTCTTCTTCATTCTACCTTTTTGTAATACTTACTTTTTTGTAAGTATTTCTAAATTGTGTTCATGAAAAATTACTGAGACTTTGCTACTATGGAGGATTAAAATACTAATAAACTTTCACTTTGAACAGTGATAGCCATGAGTAGAAAAGCAAAAGAAGTGAATCTTTAAGAATACAGAAAATGAATATGCAGCTTAACTTTCTATAGTTGACTAAAAGGCAGATCAGCTATTGGGGCCTACATTTATCTTTGCAACTTGAATTTAACAGATAATAAAAAATAAATTGTCTCAATTAATTGCAACTTTAAATATGTTGAAAGTGATAAGTATTAGTTCTTCTTGTGTATAATTTTATTAAAAAAACACAATATTTTAAAATAATGTGTACATTAACTAAATTTAACTAAACTCTTACAATAAAAAATTGTCGAGTAAATAATCCTCAAAAATCCTAAGGGCTTTTACAACAATGAGGTTTTCTGACTGAATACTTTCTGCCTTTCACATTTCTGAAACCAGAAAATGAGACGGGTGCCACAAAAATTAGTACATGAAATATAAGATGTGCAAGACACTGCCAGCAAGACCCTGGGTTTGAAGAATCTGTGATTGTTAAAATATGCTTGATTTGTTTAAACATATGTTGATGTTTAATGATTTTATAAGCCTGAGATTTGATGAAATTTCCAGAAACTTAAAAAAAATGGGTCTCTCTGAGCTCTATATTATATTTTCAATTTCTATTATTTTCTTGTAATGAAATAGGACATTCTTTGCAAAGTATTTTAAAATTGAGGTATTATTTTATATGTCTGATTTCTGCTATCAAAATACTTCATTAGTGATATCCGAGTTTGCTTTTTGGCATCCTGTGTTGCTTTTGTGATTCTTTCAATATCACAGATTCACAGAATATTCTCAGTTGGAAGGCACCCGCAAGGATCATCAAGTCCAACTCTTAAATCATTATGTCATAGAGGAATTGAACCCATGACTTCGGTGTTATTAGCATCAGGCTGTAACCAACTGAGTTAATCTCAGGGTCAATATATATTTGTGCATTCATCTGTGGAATTTTCATACCTCTTGTAGTAAAATATTCAATTCTAAGCATCCATCCAATATGTTTAAATTGATAAACCATTCATTCTGTGCTCTTCAGAGATAGAAATATAATCTATCCTACTTTGACAGTTTATAGCAAGGAGATGCATGACTAAAGACCATAGGCAAAGTAAATTTTCAAGGACTGAAGAGATTCTTTCATGGCAATAGTTGCAGAAAAAAAAACAATTTACTTTGAGAGTGTTTTTTATTTTTCAGGTGTAACTTGATTTGTATCTTTACAACAGTTTACACAAACTTCATGTATCCTTAATGAGATTTTAATTTCTTTCTCGATAAATTTCACACTATCTACCGCAAGCTGTGTTTCTCAATAGTTATCACACTAAGACACATGAAAATATACAAAATAAAAGCTGCAGAGACAGTTATATTAGAGTGCAGAGAAAATAAGAATGTGATTCCACTTTTAAAAATATGTGATTATGTTGCATAGGTATTTAATGTATTGTACCAAAATAAGGTGCTCTTCAGGTTTTTATTAAAAAAAAAAAAAAAATAGTTAAAAACCCCCTTTGCTACATGATGTGTTAGATCCAGTGACAGCTCCCGATTTATTTTAACAATCGTCAGAATAATCTTAACTTACAATTACAAACCATTTATCACAAGACTAGCATCTCCATGTATATGAATAAATACTTGTTAAACTTTCAAATCCAGTTTTCATAAGCAGTATATTGAAATGCAGATGACTGTTGAATGACACTGCTTTTAACGGGGATAGAAAGAGAGAAAGTTGTAGAAGAAAGGAGAGCACATTAAACTTGAAAGCCTAAGAGAATATTAAAAAATTGTTTATGGTGTATTTGGTTTCAAGGGGTTGTAAATAAAATATTTAGCACCTCAAATTGTATTGTTACAATACCTGACAGTGAAGACAGCACTTTCCTCTTAATTGTGCATATATTTTCTTTTTTGTAGAGATACTGTCATTTTTTTTGGTGCCATATATACTCCAGCAGTGGTTTGGTATTAAAATACACTTGTTGGTGATGGAATTTCTAAAATCGTGTTTGAAAAAGGTGCATATATCCCTAAAGTACTGTTTCACAGTGTCGGGCTGATGCTTAAAATATATCAAAATCCTGATACTTTTGTTGAGACTCAATACCACCATATTTAATTTATGTATTTTGTGATTGGTTTTGTTATAAATTATATATAAATCCTACTTCTATTCTTACATATTATGGTGGTTTAGTTTTCTTGGTTTTGGTTTAGGCCTTCCTTGGTAACAATGTCCTAACTAAGGAAGTATTCCACACCATTCCTTCACGTAATCAGGTGTATATAAAGACAGGAGGAAGGTTTCCTCTCTCT
>JAWWEE010000340.1:0-12848 GCA_035221455.1 Xenops minutus | reverse complement strand
GATAGCCTTCCCCACCACCCCTCTCCCCACAGCCCTGTGGTGGCACTGGGAGGCACCTACAGAGAGTGTCTGTCCCTACACACTGGTCACACACCAGACAAAGGTTTCACAGAACAGCCCAAGCTGGAAGGGTCCTCAGGTCCAACTGCTGCTGACCCTGCACAGGACCATCCCCAAGAGTCACACCCTGTGCCTGAGAGTGTTGTCCAGTTTGCTGAAGAGTTTCCTGCCACAGTCTCCTCATGTTCAGCCTTCTTAAGGAAAGGGACCTGAGAAGAAGCAATAAATGCCATCAAAGCTGCTCCATCATGACCAGAGTCATCCCTGGCCGTTGTCACCATGGCAGCTGCATCATCCTCGCAATTGCCATCACTTACTTCATCCATCCTGAGGCTGACTCTTCACCCATGTGAGAAGGTAAAGCAGATCCAAGAAGATCTAAGAGGGGAGGGCCCCGTTGTGCCCCCCAGCAGATCTGGGCACCATTGCCCAACCACCCCCTGAAGGCACAGCTTGTGCCCACCCTGACACCTCTCTCTGCCAGTGGTGGGCACAGCCAGGGATGTGGAATGAACAGGAAAGGAGCAGCGTGGTGACTTCCTTCTGCCTGTTCCTCGCCTTTGTCACCCCCTTTTCCCTGGACAACTGCCTCGTTTTTCTCTCTAGCCAAAACAAGTCACATTTGCCTCTGAGTTACTTGAAAATAAAGGGATTTATCCAGAAGAATCACCACATTCCCCATCACCACCCTTACCCTTTCTGTGGGCGTGAGTGGTATATATGGGGCCCATTTATATTAAAGATTAGTTGGATTTTGAAGCTTTTCTCCCCTTTCTATGACTTCAGTTTATTTTTCAAACAGTTCCAGGCTTTGTTGTACAAGTCCACGTCACTTGGGAGATGCCCCAGTGTACCTGCACAAGAAGAGGAGGTTGGATTAAAGAGATAGTTGAGGACTGAATGTTTTAAAACCCACTGCTGAGGCTTGCAATAGTTGTGTTTAATCTCTGAGGTGTTTCTTTCTGTCAAAATTGCAACACCTACAAAGAAAAAGGGATGTTTCCAGGAGTGCAGATACAGCAATTATTGTTAATGCACAGGTTCCTTTATCCTCCAGTGGGGTTTTTGCAAGTGTATTGGGTTTGTCTGACAAGGATTTGGTGGTGGTGGTGCTGCTAGAGGGGTGGCTTCTGTGAGGAGCTGCCAGAAGCTGCAGCCAATTCCAGCTGCTCCAGGATGGACCCACCACTGGCCAAGACTGAGCCCATCAGTGATGATGGTAATATCTCTGGGAGAACACGTTTAAGAGGAAAACTTCTGGGAAACAAACAGAGAGAGGAGTGAGAATATGGGAGGGGAACAGCCCTACAGACCCCCAGAGCAGAGCAGAAGGAGGGGCAGGAGGTGCTTCAGGCACCGGAGTAAAGGTGCCCCTGCAGCCCAGGGAGGTCCCTGGGGGAGAAGAAATCCACCTGCAGTCCCTGGAGGACCCCACCCCACAGCAGGTGGGTGCCCAAGGGAGGCTGTGACCCCATGGGAAGCGACCTCATGAGGAAGTTATGCCATGGGAAGTCTGGGCTGGAGCAGCTCCTGGCATGACCTGTGTCCCCACGAAGAGAGGAGCCCACACTAGACCAGGTTCCTGGCGGGACTTGTGACCCACAGAGGACCCACACTGGAGTGGTTTGTTCCTGGACTGACCCCATGGAAAGGAATCCATGCTGGAGGACTTTGGGGAGAATTTCTGTGGGAGACACCCACACTGGAGCAGGAGAGGAGTGTGAGGAGTGTTCTGCCTGGGGAGGAAGGAGCAGCAGAGAAAACGTGTGATGAACTGACCTCAACCCACACTCCTCATCCCCGGTGCCACTGGGAGGAAGAAGGGTGAGCAAATAAGGTTTAGGCCCACCACAACATGAAATAAAGATATCCAAGAAAAAGCCTTAGTCTCACCATGTTGTCTCCTGCAGACCAGGGCGATCCCACAGGGAGGACGGGCAGCACTGGTGGAGCTGCAGGTTGAAGGCACAGCCTGGAAAGATACACATTCAGGTCAAAGCCATGCAAGTCTCCCAAAGGACCTGTAAGATGTGGCATAAATCCAGGGCTGAGCTTCTGTGACTCTCTAAGAGTCAGGCCAGCTTGAACCTCCAGGCTGATTTTCTGTCCGCTTTAGAGATGCTCATCCTCCACCTGCATGAAGAGCTAAACCTGTTCCTATTTCAGAGGGGAAGGTGCCTCTCCTGAGTGGGGGTGCAGCCCCCAGGAAGGGGTTTGCTGTCACTGTGGTCCTGGATCGGTTCTCTGCTCCTTCTCCAAGCCCTTCTGTGGATGGGTGTCATTTTTAATATCTGGAAGCTTAAAGCAAACATTGCCCTCTAATAGAATTAGCCCTGACAAATCTCTGCCTACAACTCCCTGTTATGGTATTTAGGGATTAATAGAACAGTGCAGGCTGAACAAGGGGCTGTTTAATGACAGCAAAGACATCCTTTAAAGAGACAAAGTGCTGTGTCTTCCAAATAGCCAAGGTAATCCAAGAGACAGCGAATTTCTGGACCTTCAGGCTGCTGAGCACGGCTGTGTCACTCAAAAAACATGGGCCATAACAGGACCTCATTCACAGCCCACATCACCCAGCACCAGGGTCTGCTCCCTGGGCCTTTCCTTCAGCTGCTGGTTCAAGCCTCACAATCCCTCTCTCAGCACCTTTCCCACTGCCAATCCACCAGGAATCTGAAATGCTGCCACTCCTGGAGTTGGACCAGACTGGGGCTGAGAGCACACCTCAGAGCTGCAGGTGGGAAGGATGGACAAATCCCCCTGAATCATGGAGTCATTAAGGTCGGGAAAGACCTCCAAGATGATTAAGTCCAACCTTTGACCAAGTCCCACCATCCCAATACACCCCGTTCCCAAGTGCCACAGCTGGTCAGTTTTTGAACCCCTCCAGGGATGGTGACTCCACCTGCCCTGGGCAGCTGTGCCAGGGCACATGTGAGAGGGTGCAACACAAATGGGGGCACCGGAGACAGAAAAGCAAGAATCAGATTAATTGATGTTGAAAGGAGCTTCAGAAAGTCTCTGAACCAAATTCCTTTGAACGAACAGCCAGGGTCAGTTCATCAGGTTTGTCCAGCTGAGTTTCAGCTGACTCCAGAGATGAGGTTGTGCAGCATCTTTTGGTCCCTGTTTCAGCAATGACTCACCCTTACTTTGGGAAATCATAAAATAATGGAATGTTTTGAGTCGAAAAAGACTTAAAGTTCCTCCAGTTCCACCCCCTGCCATGGATAGGGACACCTTCCACCAGCCCAGGGTGCTCCAAGCCCCGTCCAACCTGCCCTTGGACACTTCCATGGATCCAGGGGCAGCCACAGCTTCTCTGCCCAGCCTGTGCCAGGGCCTGCCCACTCTCTCAGGGAAGGATTCCTTCCCAATACCTAAGATAAATTTCCCCTCTCAGTGTGAGCCTGTTCCCCTTTGTCCTGTCACTACAGTTCCTGCCTTCCTTGTGGGTCCCTTCAGATACTGGAAGGGATTATGGTGTCTTCACACAACCTTCTATTCAACACGCTGAGCAGCCCAAATTTTCACAGCCTGCCTCCACAGGGGAAGTGCTCCAGTCCCTGTATCAACTTCGTGGCTTCCTCTGGACTTGCTCCAACATTTCCAACAAATTTTCTTCCCCTTTTGGGTTGAATTTCCTATTTTCTTGCTTGTGCCCAATGGCTCCTATCCTGTTCCTGTGCAGCTCTGAGAGCAGTCTCTATGCCTCTTGATTACAGAGGTGGAAGCAGCAATAAAATCTTCTCTTCACCTCCTTTTGTCCAGGTGAGCCAGCACAGTCCCCTGAGCACCTCCCTGGATGTGCCACCCTAGCACTGACCATACTGGTACCTGCTCTGGACTGGATCACCTGTGTCCATGTGCTTCTTGATGGGGAACCCCAAACTGGGCGGTGCACAGCAGATGGGATGTCACCAGAGCCAGAGGTGTCACCAAAGAGTATAACCCCACACACCTGGACCTGCACACACACCTGGACCTGCACACACACACATGTGTACCTGCACACACACACATGTGTACCTGCACACACACACCTGGACCTGCACACACACATGGACCTGCACACACACCTGGACCTGCACACACACACATGTGTACCTGCACATACACACATGTGTACCTGCACACACACACCTGGACCTGCACACACACACCTGGACCTGCACACACACCTGTTCCTGCACACACACACCTGTTCCTGCACACACACACCTGTTCCTGCTCACACACACCTGTTCCTGCACACACACACCTGGACCTGCACACACACACCTGGACCGTCACACACACCTGGACCTGCACACGTGTGCTCACACATGCAGACCCTCCACTGAACAGGATTCTTTGGGTCACAGCACACACCAAAAACGTGGTGTCTACCATGTTGTGAGCTCTGGCCCTGGGTGCTCCACGAGGGACAGGGTCTCACCTCACAGCTGGACACCACCCCCAGAGACACCCCTAAAGCTGTACCTGAGCACCCATGAAAATGTCAGGGTTCCTTAGGTCATTAGCCTTTTAATTACTAGGGAATTCCAAGGGTGAGGCAGGACCTGAACCAGCTGCCCAAAGGAGACATGGCAGGCAAAGGCCCTCCCCACCCCAGTACCCACCTCTCAGAAATGCCCTCAGGAAATAAGTGGGTCCCAGGCACCCCACAGTGTCTTGGCAGAGGTGGGAGGGTGCAGAAAACAGCAATAGCCAAGGCATGAGGAGGGGAGGGGTTTGAGGGTGACAGGGGGGTCTAGAATTGAAGGATGAGGACTGGGGCATGTGCCAGGTGGAGTGGAATGAGACTGGGAAGTGTGTGGGTAGGGCAGGGAGCTGTGCAGCGTGAAGGTGGAAGCCTGTGAGCTGGAGCACACGTGGAGCAGAGGAGCTCATCTCCTAAAGCCCATTTCCTAAAGCCAAAAGAAGACAAATGCGATTTTCTCCTGGTTATTGTCTAAATTTACAAGCACACTGACACAGGGCAGAGCAAACAGCAGCAGTGCCAACCTCTAATAGAGACAGATGACAAACATATTTAATGAATTATAAGATGATGAAGCATTGCTGACAAAGCAAACCCTCACATATTGCTCCTGCTGTCACTGATCTATGTGACACCAGAGCCCTCTGACAGAGGCGCCTGCAGATCAATCACAACACAAGCAGGCAGCCCCAGGGCTCTGTGGGATGAAGGGCAGTGGATTGGGCAGAGATGGACTCAAGGCTTCTCAGACACATCTAGAGATGGGAGCTGAGACAACCTGGGCTTGTTCAATGCAGGAGACTATTCACAGACTCATAACATCATGGGATGGTTTGGGTTGGATGGCGACTTAAAGCTCTTCTCGTTCCACCTCCTGCCATGGGCAGGGATGCTTTTCTCTTGACCAGGTTTGTTCACCTCAGCACTGTGATTTTACGGTGAGATATTCAGACTTTGGTTGTCTGAATGAGAGAATCAAAGCTGGAACTTCTGAGAGGGAAGTAACAGGTTTCCTGATCCATCCTGAGTGTTCAGCTGGGAGCTCAGTGCAGTGCTGTTATTGAGACCCAGGAATAAGCAGCAAGAAAAATAATGGGCTTATGGCTTGGTTGGGTCTGGGGATTTAGGAGTGGTTTGAATTTTCCTGGGTTTCAAGGTTAAAGATAAACCATGTTTGGTGCTTATATTTGGTTGCTGCAGGCTTGACACTCCAACACTAGGCTCAAACAGAGGTGGAAGACCATGGCTTATACTGTGGCTTGTGCAAGGGCTGCAAACTATGCTCAGATCTAGCACAGACTTGGGTTTGGAGTCTGATTATTTGGACATGTAGAGATTTGGTGGCAGGGCTGGGTCATGCTGAAATTAAGGATTTAACCTAGACCATGACAGGCTTGCAGGAGGTCTGTTCTGACATAAATGAGGCTGTGATTCCATGACAGTCCACATGCTGGTTCGGGTTGGGTGCACAAGCCCTCCCTGGGTTTGGTGGTAGCAGCTCAGGCATCCTCAGAGCTGAAGGCTGGGCTAAGCCTGGCTCTGTGTTTTGGGGGCTCTGCTGCAGAGCTCAGCTGCCAGGGCTGGGCTGTGCTGCCCACAGAGGGGGTTCAGGTGCCAAAGGGGGCAGGTAAAGGTTTGGTGTGTATTAAACCTGCTGTGATGGCACATTGCCCTGGTTTGGGGGCCAGAACTGCCTTCAACACCATCCAGCCCTTGCTGTCCCAATCCCTCCTCCCAGCACTCAATGCCCAGCACTGTCACTGCCCCCCCAGAGGCAGCAGGACTGTTTGTGAATCAGCCTCTCTGTCTATTCAGGGAGTTTCTTTCATGTCTCAGATCTCATTCCCAGCCTGATCCACATCCAGCTGAAGGATAATTAGGCATTTGGAGCACAGGAGGGAGGAGGGGAGTGGCAGGAAGGGAGAGGCAGGCAAGCATTTGGGATCAAAACATTGTGCTGTCATTGCTGCCACAGCTCATGTATCTTGATGCCTTGGTCTGGATTTCAAACACAGAGCCTCACATCTCCCCTGGATGGAGGGATCACGCTGGAGTCTTTCCAATTCCCGTTTTTAATGGTTGCACATTCTACTCCTCCTCTTGCTGCTGGTTCAGGAGAGCACTGATAAGAGTGCTCTGCACGTGGCTCATTACCAGGTATCACCTGCACCAGCCCTTTCTCTGCTCCAGCGCCAGCACAGGGATTCCAGCCTGTGGAAGTCAGCACAAAATTGGCCTATTCCCTGGAGAGGGCTGGAATCCAAACACAAACCAAGCTCTGGAGCAGGAAGATGCACCCCCAGCCAAAACTGGGGTCCCCTTCCTGTGCCCCCCCTTCCTTTGTCCAGCACAGACCCCTACCAACCTGGACAAGAGAAGGCTCCAGGGAGACCTCTCCATGGCCAGGTGGGATGGGACACTGAGCTGGTCTAGGGGGGAGGTGTCCCTGCCCCTGCCAGGGTTGGAACTGCATGAGCTTCAAAGTCTCTAACAATCCATGTCATTACAGGTTATGATTCTATGGCCCTCCAATACTTAAGAGGAGCTTTAAAAAAATGAGGCAGAGTGACTTTTTGTATGGTCAGAGAGTGATGGGATGAATGGGAATGGTTTTAAGCTAAAAGAGAAGAGATTTAGATTGGATGTTAAGAAGGAATTCTTCCCTGTGAGGGTGGGCAGGCCCTGGCACAGATTGCCCAGAGAAGCTGTAGCTGTCCCAGCCCTGGAAGGGTCCAAGGCCAAGTTGGATGGTGCTTGGAGCAACCTGGGTTAGTGGAAGGTGTCCCTGCCTGTAGCAGGAGGTAGAACAAGAAGACATTTAAGGACCTTTCCAACTGAAACTGTTCTGTGACTCTCTGAGCCTTGCTCGCTCCACATGTTCAGGACAGATCTTTGCAGAAGAGCTGGGGGAAAGAATCAAAAATCCTCCATTGTGACACCATTTGTGCAGGACAGGCCCTCATATCTGCCTGTGCATCTCCCCTGAAGCTGTGACAGTCTCAGTGCCACCAGACAGTCACTGTGTCATTTGCAAGACACGAGCCAGCTCCACAGATGCTGCTGGCCCCGTTGCTGTGCCTGTGGCTCCTCCTGCATCCAGCTCCGAGCACACAGATTGTTCTGCAGCACCTGTGATTTATTCAGCTGCCTGCTTGAAGGAGGTGTTCCACAGCTTTCCCCTGCCTGCCTGCACATCTGCTGGGCTGAGCACTCAATAAAGCCTCTCTATAAATACAAAGGCCAGAGGGAAACATGCCCTGACAATGGAACTGAGCAAAAAGAGGGAAGCTCTGGGTACAGGAGGCAGAAAGACGACTCCAGCAGCAGTTCTGGGTGGGCACAGCCAGGGCAGCCCTGCAGGGGTCAGGTTCTGCTCAGTGATTTGATTAATGACATGTATGATGGACCTGAGATGTGCTGAAAAATTTGAGGGTGAACCTGAACTGGAAGGAGCAAACAATTCAGAGAACAGGGCTGGAATTGCAATCTAAAGCTATAAAGAAGGATAAATGATGCAAAATAAGGAGGAGAAAATTCAGAAAAGTTAAATGGGAAGCTCGGGGAAGGGAAAAAACATTTGAAAAAACAGAAGTAGAAACGCTGGGGAGGCTGTGAGACAGGGAAGGGGCCATGGCAGGTGTGAGGCAGCATGTGAGGTTTGCTATGTCCTATGGAAAAGTGTCTTCTCCCTGCAAGAGTCAGCGCTCAGGACTCACTGTCTCACCACAGATTCAGGGAGCAAGAGGCCAGTTCTGCCTTGCCCACAGGAACAGCAATTTTTTCAAGCTCACAGGGTGTGGAATTGGGGCAGTGGTGTAAATATCTGAGTCTTCAGTTCCATTCTCATCCTCCCCACAGACCCCTCATCCCCAAGACCTGTAACTTGAAAATATCATTCAGGTCTCTCTTCTGTGTGAGCAGTGACAGCACCCAGGGAAGGGCTGGAGCTGTGTCAGGGCAGGGTCAGGGGGGATCTCAGGGACAGGTTCTTCCCCCAGAGGGTGGTGGGCACTGCCCAGGCTCCCCAGGGCAGTGGGCACAGCCCCAAGGCTGCCAGAGCTCCAGGAGGGGCTGGATGATGCTCTGGGGGACAGGGAATGACTCTTGAGGCTGGTCCTGTGCAGGGCTGAGGGTTGGACTGGGCAATCCCTGTGGGTCCCTTCCAGCTCAGCACAGTCTGTGATTCGTTCCCATTAACAGCAAAGTAAAACTCTGCCACTCAGCACGAGCTGACAGCTGCAGTAAAACTCCTCTCACCAACCCCTGGGAAGGTGAACAAGAGCTTTGTGGGAACACTCCTAACTGAGAGGGGAGAAAGGAGGCCTTGGAACACCTGTACAGAGATTTGGGAGAGCCTGGGTGTGGAGTTCTGGAGGACTCCAACTCATCCGTGGAGAGCAGCCAAAGTCCCAACACTGAGCCAGAACAGGAATGTCCAACCTCTTTCTGTCACCTCCCACCTGAACAGCATCCAGAGCGAGCAGGAGCAGCTCTGTGGCCTGGCTGATCCGACTCACCTCAGCAGGTGCTTTACACGAGCTTTAACAGCTCTTTGCAAACTTTCCCTTCTCATACAGCCCCTCAGTGACCACTCTGAGCAATTCTTCAGCTTTTGTGCACACTTACTGCGGAATCTAAAAATATCCCAATGTTTATTTCACCCCATCACAGATTGGCTCCACATCAGGTACAACAAACACGCAAAATCTGCCCATCTGCTCACTGTTCACTCAATTTGTGTTTTAAAGGGTGGCTCCATGTGTCTGCAATGGCCTATAGATACACTGTGCTTAAAAATGGGTTTATAATTACTCATCAGGGAACCAAACAAATAGAAAATGCTTCATTAACATTCCCAGCATCAAAAAGAGACAAGGACAAAACTGACTCACTGGTTCAAGAGAGCGACTTCTGCTCTGAGGAGCACTAATGAAACCACATAACACTGTAACAGTGGCCCTGAAACCATAGCTGGTCTACAAGAAAAAATACTCTGGACCACTAAGGATGAGAATAATGTGGCAAAATATAAACAGCTACATCTGAGATAGACCCTCTGAAGTCCTTTCTATGCAGCGAGATGCAATGACTGCAGTCAGTGGAGTGGATTCGTCTCACTTTAAAATGAGTATTTAGAATAAGTTGAAAGATCCCACTCTGTGAATCCTCAGGCTCCAGCTGGCTGAGATGGACCCAACGCTGCTGTCACAACCATCTCCTCAGTTAAAAAGGAAACA
This sequence comes from Xenops minutus, assembly GCA_035221455.1. Classification (NCBI taxonomy): domain Eukaryota; kingdom Metazoa; phylum Chordata; class Aves; order Passeriformes; family Furnariidae; genus Xenops; species Xenops minutus. The sequence goes on along the minus strand of JAWWEE010000340.1, from coordinate 3,065 downwards.
CTTTCATCATCTGCCTGTCAAGTGAGGGCAAGTTCTCAACTTGCTGCATCAACACTGCCCTGAAGACCTGAAGTTCACTGATTAGCAGCCCAAAGCAGAACAGGGTGACACTTGTGGTGGCCCCATTCCAACAAAATATTAGTTATGACAACTCCTTTCCCCTTTGGAAGAACTCTGTCTTCAGGAATGCAAGTCAAGTGAGGATGAGATCAAGCTGCAAGCTTCAAGCTTCATTTTGAAAACTGCAGTTTATCCCTACATGCTTTAATTCTTCCTGTTTACACCTCTCCTTGCACAGGACAAGGGTATCCAGGCACAGAGATTGCTGCCAGCAATCCCAGGGAGTGGGAATCAGCAGTACAGGAGAGACCCCAGCTCAGTTCCCTACCCAGTGACCACTTCATTTGTCCAGCTGGGAATAAACTTCTTGCTCAGCTTTCCGGGTTTTTTTCTGCTCTTGGCCCTTAACTTTCTGCCAGATTTCTCTCTCCTTTCCAGCCCAGTAGAGCTGCTTTAGGTCCCCTTCGCAGCTGCCCCAGGGATGACTTTGCTCTCATTCTCCTCTGCAGTTGTGTCTCATTTATCCACTGCTCAAGGTCCTGTGTCTTCTGGTCACTGCAGCACACAGAGCACTCTCCTTCCACCCCTTTCTTCTCCGAGCCTGAGGTGGAGCTCATCCCCCAAGCTCCACTTACCCACACGTGGTCCTGGAAAGAACTTTTTCCTGCTGTGCCCTGGCACACCCAGCCCAGCCCTTCGTGGTGTTAATGGTACAGGTGGAATTACTGCACAGACAGTGCATTGCCAGCCTGAAACACGTTCTCTAGCACTGGTCATGTTGAAAAAGATTATTGTGAATAAATTAATCCATTTAAATTAATAAATAAATACATTATTATAAATAAATTAATGGGACTTTCATGCCCAAATGCACATCTCAGAATAGAAGAAAAAAAATAAAAATTAGAAGTCTCTTTCCCACCCAGACAGGAGGATTCAAGGCCTTTTGGCAGATATAAACAGGAATTGCAGGAATGCAGCAATAGCTCAATATATGATGCCATCACCAGCTGACACTGAAATGGTGTGTGAAACATTTAATTAAGGGCCTAATTATTTGTCATGGGCACTTGGGAATCTCACAGACCAGTCCACTACATACCTAAAGTCACCTGGCTTCATGGCCTTTGGCCACTGAGAGCTCTGGACATCCATCCCAAATCAAAACACAAGGATTAATACGAGGCAGGAGGAGACTCACCCACCAGGAGACTTACCCACCAGCCTGTTGCTCCCCCAAACTGCTTTTAAGGGGTGCTTGGAAGGAGTTTGGGTGGAGTTTGCAAGCGTGGAGTGTCCTGTGCCCTGCAGCCTCTCCCAGGGGTGTCACACAGTCCTTCTGGAGTGCTCCATCTCTCACAGCTCCTGCACTTCTCCCACGTTCCTGTGCCTCCTCACCCCGGGCTCTGCCCTGCAGTGCCACAGCTCCAGGGGAAGAGGGAAGGGAATGTTCCCTCCTACCCACCTGTGGTCTGGCAGTAGCTGCTCTGGGGCAGAGCCTGATCCTCCCCAGCATCCATTCACAGCTCAAACCCACTTCTCAGGCTCCTGGGTCGGTGCCAGCTCTGGAAGGGGCTCTCTCTGCTCTTGTTTAGCTCACAGTTTGTTCCTCTAAGGAGTGATATTTCTGCTAGGGATGGGTGACCACATTCCATTCAGTTCCAGCTCCTCCTGAGCACCGTGAGTGGGATGCAAGAGCATCCTGCTGCCAAAAGGTTGTGGGAGAACACGGGAAGGGAGGAGTCAGGAGGAGGGTGGAATGAACACAGGAGGGAGACAAATGTAAAGGGGTTCTGAGAGCCTGCCTGAAATAAAAACGTCCTGTCACAATACCCAATCCCTTTTGGCTAATTATGGGATATAGTGGTGAAGATGTAACAATAAGGGTTGCTTAAATAGAAAATCTGGAAGGTGGGAGCAAAGTGCTCCCAAAGAGGCAACTGGAACACAATTGGAACACACTGTGCCCTGTGCCACCCACACTGTCAGTGAAACCATCTCTGGCTGGCAAGGTCAGGGCAATTCCAGAGTGACAAATGGGCCCTCTCACAACTTGGGTGAGAAACAGCCTCAAAGCTGCCATAGCTCCTCCTGGTGAACTGGTTAAACTGGTGAGTACTGGTGCCAGTGTGCCATGCTGCTTTTCCTGGCCAGCGAGTTTGGGTTCAGTCTCATCATTCCCAAAAGTCCATTGACATTGTGCTTATTGTAAGAGGGAAACTCTGCCAGGGGTGCCATTCCAGGCCATTCCCCACCTGCCTTTGCACTTCCTTCTTGGAGGGTGCAGAAAAGCCTCTTAGCACTTAACACCATCCATGTGTGCACGTGATCCTGGTGCCTGCCAGGAACACTGGGACACACAACGGCACAGTCCCTCTGCATCACCCCAGAGACTGACAGGAGTTACCAGCTGGAGTGTGGGACAAGTTTTGGGACACAAGGGAAGAGCTTTTGAGCATTTCACAAGGTTTACAACGTCATATGTAGGGGAGGTGGGGAAAAGGAGGGGTCAAAGGGGTTTGGAGAGGAACAAACATGAACATAAATGGATAAGGGAATAAAAGGAGCCTCCAGCTTCCCTTTCTCTTGCCCAGCCTGGAAGATGTCAACTCTCAGTTGGCCCCATCCCAGTGTCACCTGATGCCACATGAAGTCCTGGATCTGTGCTCGGGTTTCCTGACTGAGCTGTGTGAGTCAGGAGGGGCTGCAGTTCCTGCACTGGGGTGATGGTCACCCTTTGCAATGCATCTAAAAATGGGAGATGCCCTCACAAACGGGTGTGCAGAGCCTCTTGATGGCAACCTTCCTGGAAACTCAGCCAACATTGATTGGTCAATAGAATTACCAAATCTAGAATAATTTTGATTGGAAGAAGGCTTGAAATCCACCTCATCCCACCCCCTGTCATGGGCAAGAACACCTTCCTGTAGCCCAGGTTGCTCCAAACCCCATCCAACCTGGCCTTGGACACTTCCAGGGATCCAGGGGCAGCCACAGCTTCTCTG